>DWLS01005243.1:0-12927 GCA_018246255.1 Pachliopta kotzebuea | reverse complement strand
AAAACCCCAAAAAACACCAAAAAAAAAAAAAAAAAAAAAAAAAAAAAAAAACTAATAAAACCAACTCCTCCGTCATCACAAACACTCGCCTCAACGAAACATCACGCCTACGCTTTAGAGCGCACACACCGCGTACACCAGGTACACCCGCGTTCCGATGCAGAGCTTCCGAAACACTCGCTAGTTTAAACAATTACATAACCAATACACATGCAAATGAAAATCCGACGTCGGATAGCTCCACTTCCATAAGCAGTAGAAACTTTAGGTTAGGTTTAGGTTATAAAGCCGTGGGCCCCGTGACCAGTATCAGATTAGCAGTATACGTCTCAAAACACGGGTCGGCGCTATTGTCATCAGAGAATATTATTATCGGCATGGTATTTGTGTATATAATAAAGAATACATTGGCTTAAATGTTAGTGTGGACCAGATATCTGTGGCTCATAAAATAAATGAAATGTAGTAAATGATATGTGTGTGTATAGAGAAAACACAAGTACACTCAACATAATTCAAAATAAACTTTTTGCTGATATATACTAATGCATTAGAATTTTTATTTCATTAGTTACTCTTGCTCCTTTTTTCAAATTTGGACACAGCTATAATAAAAATATTCTGCGGTCTTGCCTCTAAGAATTCACTCCTCAACAATGTATCTTATTTTCATTTACCGCACCTTTTTATTGCAAATATGTTTATTCTATTTGTTGTTCTCATGTAAGCAACAAATTGTCTTAAAAGGAAATATTCCAGATTGAACAAAATATTTGATCATTAGATTGAGACGTAGTGCATTTGGAATTCTTAAATGAGCGAAAGAATATACTTAAATGGGTTTGGATGTGCGTGCTTATGGCTACGGCAACATCGTTGTCGATTTAAGAATATTAATGTGTTTGTATTTAATTTTACGCTTCAAAGTCACGTTTACCTTAAATCATCCTAACACCAAACAATAGAAATTTGCCTTTGTGTTTATTGTAATTATTTTTAAGATTTTCCCTCCGCTGCCGTAACAGTGCGTATTTCACTGGAGGTAACAAGAGTACTAGTTCTAGTATCAATGTTCAACTAGTTAGAATATTGAGTCACGGGCTAAATTAGGTTTTATGTTATCGTTCGAGATGCGGTGGGGGTTGGGGGTTGGGGGATGGGAGTGGGGAGGTGGGTGGGTACGTACGTAGTGGTGCAGCGGGACGAACGCTGCGAGAGGGCAGGCGGAACGTTAGGAAGGTGGTTAAGAAATGAACTAGACAAGCGTACTTGCATTGAATTGTCAATATATATATTTTTAATATTCATAAATTCAATATACATTATAATATCAAGTAAAATGAATTACTATAATTTATATAGGCAATATTTTAACACATTTTAATCTATGGGTAAGTTTAACAATCTAGAGTGCTTATTTTAACAAGTTGGGCTGGGCCGTGGGCCGTGGGGCGTGGGCCACAAATGCAACAAACTCGCTACCTATGGCATTAGGAATTCACGTCGGCTTAAACTTATCACTAGACCTATGTTAGGTATAAAAGGAAGAAATACTCCGCAATACAAATATTGCACGTGTAACTAAACTTTGCCACAGTACATAATGCCGTTAAAATAAAATTCAATCTGTTAGCTGTTCTTAATAAAATTAATAGTGAAGCCTTATATTTAGTTCCGGCGAAAAACTTAAGAACTACACACTACACCGACGACGGCGGGGAGGTTATATTATACAGAGCCCCGCGTCCCATTACACGTAACTATTCTTTGGTTTATCTAGCCCACCGGTAATTTGGAACTCCCTTACGATAAAATTATAATAAAATATTAAATAGCTCAAACAGACCTAATTCGATTACGATTAATTATACAGATAAGATATTTACTTCACACCATCGTAACAATTCTGTTAGGTGGCAGGTCGCGCAGCGCCCCCTGCCGGTGGCCGCAGCGGTACGACGGAGCGCGCACGCGCCCCCTGCTGTCCGTTTATTTGTAATTCGTTGCATAGAAACCTTTAAAATTAACTTTATCTACTTACAATTACAAAATATAGAAATAATCGTTAGGTATCTCTTAAAATGTATTTGCTTAGGAACTTTCTGTTCTGATGCATTGCCGGTGCGCAGACCCCGGCATCCGGGCGAGCGCGGCCCGGTCCTTCTTCCCCTACTAAGTTGTCTGCGGGCGGCGTTTGGAATTTCTCAGAAGAAATGTTCGCGAAAAAAAATTTTTGACGAAATAGAATTATTTTTCTTCTGTGCAGTTACACAGCTGCGTACATACAACACCCGCGACAAAAACGTAAGAAACGCCTTCACAGATTTTCGTGTAACACAATCATTCCTTTAGACTTTTATAACTGAACGAGGCGATACTAATACAGATTAAAATTGTACTACAAATTATGCTGAGAAATTCCGTTAACAAAAATTAAGTACATATTAATTATATTGTGGTGCAGTAGTGTCGGCGCGCACATGCGCTCGTCTGATAAAGTCTAAACTCACGTTCACGAAACAATATTCGTCTAGTACGTAGGCAACGATCACGAGGTGGATATTATTAAATTTGATTATTATAAGATAAACGTCAATATAATGTATCCTATTGCGACGAATACACAGATGCGCTTTATTGTCTCTCAGTTGTGGGGGCGGCGGCGGCGGGGTGCCGGCGCACGCGCACCCCTACCCCCTCACCCACCCCCACACACACAAACATACTCATATATTTTATTACAGGCAAGCAATCGTATTTACAGATAAACTCCTGTTATATTTACAATAATTCGTATATACAACAAGTAATAAACACTAATCTTTGGACTAATCGAAAGTTTCTCAAACGAAGCGGAGATCCCACACGAGTATTACGGAATGCTTTAAACTTAATTAAGATTGTATCTATCTAACGCTTAGCATAAACATTACGACGCTCTTAAATATCATTTAGAATAACAGAAGATAAATTTTAAACGCACGGAAACATATAAGATTTATTAAGTATTTTTTTCTTTAATTTAAATACTGATTTCCTTTCACAACGTCATAGTTCCCTCCGTCCCCTTCAGCTCGTGCGCTGTGCCGTGCGCGTGCGCGTGCGCGTGCGCGTGCGTTGCCGCGGTCACACGGTTGTGTTGTGATTAGTGCACACGTCTCGTTATGTACATACAATAATAATATTGCCAACTCTTTCAACTGCGCGTAAAAAAATAAAATACATAAAATAAACATTTGAGATTTACAATATAAAATTTGTCGAGTATTACGCTGCAGGTACTGGCCTTTGGGTCGCAGCAACTTAACTACAATACATTAGTAATCTTAATATTAACTACGTAAATTTTTGGCACTAAGAATGGCACATCTCTTTGGCGCAGTTGTCGTTATATGATTTAATGTAAATAAAATAAAATATCCGAACTACGGAGCCGCCGCGGGGTTGAGCACTGCCTTCGCTTGAAATCAAATACCGAGCGGTGAATACTTGTCGGCGGAGGTACGAGTTTCCATTGAGCATCCATTGAGCTGGTGCATCGATGCGTTTGTAAGGTGGTCGCGGTCCCGCCATCGGCCACATCACAGCTGCCACTGAACGTCCTCCACACGGAGAGCCACTCGGTGTGCGGAGGACTCACATTCACTGCACAGGCTTTGAAATAAATGTATTACAATAGTTGCAACTGATTTGAATTTCTTTCTTTACTTTCGGGCTGGTAGTTAGCAGTGATGGTAGTTTGTCCTTGGACATCCCGCACTGTCGCGAAATCTCCAGTGAGAATATTGATAATTTACACTTGACATGGTACTCCGCCGCGACGGAGACAGCTCGAGGATCCGGAACTTTCGGTCGTAGCAGAGGGCTCAGTCCCGGTAGGGCTTGCATATCGCGAACCTGTGGTTCATGTGTTGGCTGTACGAGCCGGAGTGTGAGAACTTTTTGAGGCACTTGCAGCACTGGAACGGCTTCTCCCCCGTGTGCAGCCGCTTATGCTCTGTCAAATGATGTTTGTGCTTAAATGCCTTGGGGCACTCCTCGCACTTGTAGGGCCGTTGACCTGTGGAAGGTTAGAGGTAGCGGTTAGAGAGTTTATGAAAGTGATACATAAAATTGTCACTGTCTCCAATTCGCAACTAATCAAAAGTTACTACGCAGTAGAGACAGTGAAATTATTGATGCACATAGTAAGTAATCACTTCCCACCAATTCCGGAAGCAATCTAACTGATGCTCTGTTCCTCGGTGACACCAAACATAAAAAGAAACAAATCGTTCACGGGTTCGCTGTATGTATACTCTTATTACGATTGTTTGCATGTCAACTGTTCCTCTGCAAGGAACAGGTCGAACACTAAAATATTTACGCTACTGAAGACAAGCACAAGTAGTTCACAGTGTACTGACCTGAATGCTCGTATTTGTGCCTCGCCAGAGAGCTTTGCTTGACAAAAGTTTTGTCGCACTGATTGCAAACGAACTGTCCTTCGCCTTCTTTCAGTTCAGCTTTCAGTTTGCTCTTCTTAAGCGGCGAGCCGTCGTCGTCGAGCTCGTGGGGGGAGTGGGCGTCGTCCCACGCGGGCCGGTCGTACGGACTCAGCGCCTGTCGGTTGGGATCCGCAGACATCTGCACGTTGAGAATCGGAGACCGCCCTTTCGACATGTCGCTATATTGCAGAAGCTTATCCATTGGCATTATAGGATTAATAGGAATTTTTTGTGACAGTAATCTTTTGGGTCCGATCATTATTTCCACCGGCGAGGGCGAGAGTCTGAAGTCGGTAAAAGAAGACGACGAGCAGTTGGAATGTGAATATGTGTTAACGTGGTTGGTGTGGTGCGGCGTGGTGCTCCGGGATGACTTCTGGCTCAGATTCACTGCTTCGTCGGAGTCGGAATGTGTCACCGAAATGCTACACGGTGGGGACGGAGACGGGCTGGAGGTCACGGATAGAGCGGACTTTTTTGTCGACAAGTCCAGAGGTTGATCTGATAAGGCTATAGTTTGTGTCATCCTCCGAACCCTAGCTCTGTTGTTTTGGAACCACACTTGAACCACGCGGTTGTCCAAACCGATTTGCAATGCGATTTTCTTAAATTCGTCACGATTCGGCCTGGGGTTTACGGCATAATGTTCTTTAAGAACCAATTGTTGCTCTTCACTTAAAGCAGTCCGCACTCTGATTTTCCTGTCAGTGTCGTGAACAGATATTTTATCATCGCGTTCTTCTTTAGCGAAGTCCTCGTCATCACTTGCATTCACCCCGCTTTGTATGGAAGCACGCATTTCTGCCTCTAATCTATTAAGAGCTACAGTTTCAGCCACTTGAGCTGCGAGACCCTCATGTTTTCTGAATAGGTTTTCGCAAGCTAATTTTTCATGTTCTATTAAGTCATTTTTAACCTGAAACGACAAGTTGCATTTGACACATACAAAATCATCAACTACTTCGTTCTTTATTGAAAGGCGAGGCGAAGGTGGTGGATTGGGATCGGATAGCATCTGTGACGGATCGGGAGACACGGTCTCCATTTTCGTTCTAAAGAAGTGCTTTGTCACTCTGGCCCGAAGAGCTTTTAACGCTTTATCAAAACTCGGATCATTATCGTCTAGTTCGGTATTCGTGTTAGAAATGTAGTTGAGGGGATGAGGACGAAAGTCAGTTCCTAACTCTTCTGGTTCTTTTTTAACATTGACATTGTCATCTTCTTCGATGTCCATAACGAGTTCGGCGCTTCCCACAGACCGCTTGTCGTCTTCTTCTGTAACTTCCTCTATTAAATCTTCTGAGTCTGCTGCTGTTGGACTATTAAGTTTCGGACTCATAACGTTTTCAATTTTTCGTTGTTGATATTGAGTTGAAGCTATTTGTTCAAATAGTTGACTGAGGGAAGTCGGAAAACTATACGGTGTAATTCCACTTGCAGGGCTCATTGGCATACTCGGCGGCATGTAGAATGGATTAATGCCAGGTTGACTCAGAGGAGTTCGGTGGAAGTTATTCTCTTGCGAGGACATCGAGGCGAAAAAGGCGGAAGCGTCACTATATTTTGGCATTATAGGTAAAAATGAGTTTCCGTTTGGCACTATGTTGTTGTTGAGCTGCGAGGCGACCAATGCGTTCGCTCGCTTTCGCGAAGGACTTCTATCGGGGTTAAGAGCAGGGTTATTTGGTTTTATTCGACCCATTTTCAGGTTCATCACCAGACATTTTTTGGAGGTCATATGACTCGAATAGGAACCCGAGTGGGAGAATTTCTTGCCACAATTTGCACATTCGAAGGGTTTCTCGCCGCTGTGTATTCTCAAGTGCTCCTTGAGGTGGTGTTTAAATTTGAAAGCTTTGTCGCAATCGTTGCATTTGAACTTGCGCAGGACGGCGCTCTCGTCGTGGCTGATCATGTGACGCTGCAGCCGGTACACGTTGAGGAAGCTCTTGTGGCAGATTTTGCAAGTCTGTCAACAAGCAAGACAACCCGTTGAGTCGAACATTTTTTTCGCTATCGTTCGTTTTAGAAACTTTATAATTATTAATACAATGTTAAGTACTACAAACGAACTCTGTGATTGTTAGAAACAAGAACAGACCAAAACAACTTAAGAAAGAGTAAGTGATGCGAACGAAATTGTAGCTTATCCAGGCTGAGGGAATCTTGTATAATCGAGGGATTTGTTTTAAATTTAATTAAATATCAATAAATAATAGTAGCGCGGCGCCTCTTGAAATGAGTGCGGCCTTTCCACTGTCTTTCGAAAACGCCATCGCGTCAAAAGTGTATGAAGGTAGAACAAGTCAATCTTCAAGGTTCACGTTCTGATAAAATATGTAAGTAGTTGTTCGTTAGATTACGAGGAGCACTGACATATTTGTCTGTATCCACCTGAGTGCTGGGCGAGTGCAGCGTCTCGTGCCGCTCGAGCTGGTCGCGCGTGGGGTACGCGCCGCGGCACTGGCTGCAGCGGTACGGCCCGCCGGGCCCGAGCGGCGACCCGCCGCGCTCCTCCTCCTCCTCCAGCGGCTTGCTCTCCGGACCTCCGCCCGCCAGCGGACGGACTGCGGAATAAACAAAACATACTTTTATATAAGACTCAATTGCTCCCATTGCGCTGGTGCTGCTCTACGAGGGTGCGACATTCACCTCCCGGCGGAGCTGCTGCCGCAGCACTATTTCCTTAGACGAATACGTCCACAAGTACTACGTCGTCAATTAGATATTCATCAAGTGAGAGGATCGAACCCGCACTTCGCACCTTAGAATTTAATAGTTTACATTTAAGAAATCTAGAAGTTTTAAAACTTTTCTATCGAATATTTACTTAATTGCAGTATTGTGTTTTACATAATCTGTTGGTTAGTCATTAGAGCGCACTAAAATATTCTAATCTTTCTAAAACGAAACGGTGGGTACTTCGACACGAGACTGGTCACTAGACAACACTAGTAACGCGCAGGAATTGAAGCCGCGAAGTACGTGGAGCGATTCACACACTACACGGTGAGTACACACGATGGAAATAAAAACAAGCCACCGGCGCTTTGTTTTCATTGCACAAAATGAACGGAAACTCTGCGGGTCAGGCCCACGGGCCGCGCGCGGTTAGTCGCTTCGCAAATTTAAACAACGGGGTTAAATAAATATATTAATAACCAAAGAGACACGCTGAATACCTAAACTTAAAGGGCTATGGACGGGGCACAGTTCGATGCACCGACACAAAATTGGCTTTGTCGTCGTACCATCGTTGCGATACGATTTCTAAACTCGTGGGATCTGCGACAAGCAAGGGCTCGTCCCACGCGAACTCTGGCAGTCGTCTGAAGTTAACCTGCGAACTCACTAGACCCGTGAAGTAAACCAGACCCACTTCTGACCGCTGTATAACCTCTGTGATCTCACGTCTTCCCGATTCATACAGTGGGCACGCCCACAGAACGTGGTGAACGTCCTCCTCTCTTGGCCGAGAAGCCAGCCGATGTTGCCCTCGCAAAGTTTTATCGCACGCAATCTTCTGCGAAAGCAGCAGTGCCCGGTCAGCAGTTTCGAAACTCGGTAGTCGGATTCGTCCCACGTGGCCTCGAGTCTCACCCTCGAGCACGGGAACTGTCGATGAAGCTCCTTTCTTTTATCAGACTTGGACTCGGCTGAAGGGACGGCGAGGCTCTGGAGTGGTGGCCACGTACCGGTCAGCGCGGGGCCGGTACCGGCGCCGCCCGTGGGGTGGACCGATGACATGGCAAAGATCCCCGGAGGTCGCTGGACGCGGACGGCGCATGATCTATTGGAATGGAGACCTTTGGAGGAGATCTGGCTCCAGCAGTGGGTGTCTATCGGCTCTTCATTAAACATAGTATAAAAATACTGATAATAATGTGTAGAGATAAAAAGTTTTGCTTTACAAGCAGACCGACAGTACAGACATATTCGACCTGGAAAAAATGGGACGTACAAATACAGCTCGCGCCGAGTTTTCTGCGCACGCTCTCTGCAGATTGAGATTTTAAAAAAAAACTGTTGCGTTTTAAAGTTCAACACATAAAGTTATGTTACTATTTTTAATAAAAAAAAAATGATTTTGACCTTTACTTTGACTTTAGCAACGTGCGGTGGCACCGCTCCGAACTAGTTTAGAAAGAAGAGGGAGATTTTTCTCCTCCGATGCAGAGCCGCGAAAGCGGCCGGCGTTGGTGAGGTTGCGGATGTGTTTCTGTTCACGTGACCACGTCATAAAGCGACTAAGTGAACATCGTGGAGGTTTTAGTCAGTGCAAATCCGACATAACATAACTTTGCTCCTGCGAAGGCAGATATGTGTGCTCATTTCCTCCATGTTTAACGAAAAAAAAAAGTGCGGTGGCAAGTTGTATAGGAAAGAGAGGAGGCAGAAATCTTCGTGTCCCTAAGCAGTAGTATACAGACAGCATCGTGTTCCGTTAGGGAGCGCGCTCTCGCGACGGAAATATACACAGTAACCACTTAACACTGTGTATCGACGCGACGAGCGCAAAGTAGTGAGGTGTATACCATCCTACTATTGTCACATCGGTATGATTATCACTTACCATTGGGTGAATGAACAAAACCAGGTACAGGTACAGGTACAGGTACAGGTACAGGTGCAGGTACCGCCGGTGCACGCGGTGGATGCACCGCGACCGCTGTTTAGTAGCAACGTTTTTAAAAGCCGCCGTAAATCATTTGCGAATAAAGGGCAGCGCGACGTCCGCCGCGTTAATTAGCGCGCGCACAATGTCACCCGGATAGCGCGCCGGATAGTGCGCCAGATAGCGCGCCCGCAAATTAGCACCGCTGTGAAGTACCCGGGGCAGCCGGCGCGGGGACACCGGCCCCGGCCCAGGCTCACAATGCAGCCGCGGTACGCGCGAGATGCGCCCTCGCGATACCGCCCCCTCACACCACCACCACCCACCCCCGTGTACCCACATATTCGAAATCTAACATTGATAACTATTCTCCATTCTTCCCAATATTATAAAGTGAGTAAATAAATAAACGAATTTGTTTATAATGTCCGCTCTCTCTGCTACTAAACATATAAATGTGCCGGCGTCAGTGTTCCCGTACAACTACGATGTGGGCGTCTTCAAGAATAGAGTGAATAGGCATTTGCTAGGTTAATGCATGCGCTTTACCATCATAGACCACACTTTCACTTGGCACAACACCAGGTGGGATCGTGGTCAAGCATTAACCTATACATAAGTAAAAAAAAAGGTGCGGCTGTTTAGTCGCATTAACGTTGAATATTAAAGAACACAACGTCCGAGTCCGCCGCCCGCCGACAGATGGCGCCGGAGGTCGCGGCGGACTAACTCCGCGGATGTTCCGTACGTGGATTATTTTATATAATAATGTCGGTACTTATATTTGTTCCGTTTTTAAACCTTTCTTTATTTCAAAGAAAGTATTTACAAAACATTAATGTACATTATAAATAATAATTGAAACTAATGTCCGATGACTTTGGCGACGCAAACACTAAACTAATGACGTTGTACGAGTCGAGCATACTACCTATGAACCAAACATTTTAAACAAAGAGTATATTATTGAATTATAACTAAAGCTGCACCACCGGCGGAGTGTGTATGTGTATGTGTGTGTATGTGTATGAGTGTGTAGGTGTAGGTGTAGGTGAGTACGGCCGCAGGAAGTGCAACGCGTACATATCTTTGTTTCCTCACACGGTCGCATTGTTCGAATGAAGGATAAATGACTTTTTGTCTGTTATTTAATAAATGTGCTTTAAAATTTATATGCAAATAAACATTAACACCGATTAATAAAAGATTGTTTTGCTGCAGTTTCGCTTCACAATCCGGGCGGAGACCGTTTCATAGAAAGTATAAAGTTGACTTCGGTATAAAACAGTTTAGAGGTCGGGAAACGAAAGGAACCACCGCCGCTGTCCACTCGGCACTGGACTTCTATCAAATAACTAGGCGACAGGGCGCATCTATATCGTCGGTTTAGAAAAGAAAAATTAATGCATTCGAAGGGACAGACAATAATGTATTAGATGAGTTTTGAATTTACATGTCCAATTTCTTCTTTTGTGGAGCCTCTCGCTACCCGTTCGGTGTTGTCTTACAAGAAGACAAATTATATTAACATTAAATATATTTACATCAAACGAGTAAATTGTTTGATATTTCTTCATATTTTGTAATAAATAAATACACATGTAAAGTATGTGTTACTTTTACATTTAGTCCCTACTCCACGATAGATGGCGTTACACGGTACCGGAGATCCGTCCGATGTCCCGGCTTCGGCGGCGGCGACTCCTCGCGACGAGCTCACGTTCCCTACACGATCGACCACAGGTAGAGCAGCACACTCCACTAGGTAAAGTTGTAACATTCGGGGTACTCTCCTGTACGGTCCAGGGTGCGGCGGATGGTTACACCTACACAGCGGTCGGTCGGCTATCGGCTCACGCGCACGAACACCGCGCACCGGCCAGAGTGCGTCCGTTCACCGCTGATAAAGTAGCACCCTCCCCCACCCACCCCCCCTCCCTCCTCTCGCTCCGGCAGCAGGCGCGCGTGCACACCACTCACACTCGCTCACCTCGCTTCCTATTGCGCGCTCACAATAAATAACAATTATCGCGCGCACACACGCACACACATACACATAGACACGCACACGCACGCGCGCTCGCGCCGGTGATTGGTCACACCTGTCCAGCAGAGAACTGGCGGGGCCGTGGGGGGGAAAGGTGTTTGTTCCGTATAAGAAACAACTCCGCCTCGAAAAGCTGCCTCGCGGTGGTAAGGCGCGGGCGGACTGAGCGCCGCGCTGTTTTTGATAAGTAACGTGAAGGCAACCTTCTGTATACCGTCGTTAGTCTAGACTTTATCAATTCATGTTATAGCACTCTGTATAATAACAGAGAGGTTAAAAGAAACTAAGTAAGAGAGACGAAGGAGGTGCGCGCGAGGAGTCCGCGGTGAAACGGGCTGGCTCCCAACTGAGCGCTGCGCCGGAGGACAGCATGTTCACCTGTTAGTAGGAGACACGCTCGTTCATAACACGGCGCTGGTTAGGATAACATACACAACGCCGACATTGCATACGATGTTTTGGAACGAAACGTGTGTTCTTTTACCCTGGTAATTTCACAAGCTTACAGTAACCTTCAAACGTACCCTACCACCAGTACAATGATATCTGTATAACGAAAATACACAAACGACACCTCGTTGGTCGGCCCGTCCATACAAGTGTACTCATCATCATCATCAGTCTGAGGCAGTCCACCGCTAGACGTAAGCTTCTCTCAAGGAACGCCACTTAGCCCGTTCTTCGGTAGCTAGCGAAGTAAGGAAGCTAATACTCCTTAACTTCTCAAATGTTTCGTAGTCAATTTGAAGTATTATTATTTAAGTATAATTATTAAACGTGAAGTATAATTATTTAACGATAATATGTTGTAGATGGTTACTAACGGTCACAACTCCAAAAGTAGCCCCACGAGAGACAAATGCACCAACGGAAATATACGAATCTTCCAGGTAAAGTTGGGACTGCAGGCAGTGGTTTTTGATTGCACAGGGATACTATCAATCTCCATTATCTAAGTTTAGCCGGCAGAGAAGCAAAGAGTAGGAGGAAATTAAAACAACCTAACCGATTCACCATCAGCCCTCCCCGTTCGCGGGTGGACCCCCGCCCGTGCGATGACTTGAGCTATCGCCGAGGTGAACAAATACAAATTAAGAAATAGTCATAGGTCTGATTGTTTGCCCAAGTAAATGAATCCGTTAATTTGTTTACAACAAACAAGTAATTAGCGTGGGGCACTTATCTGTTACCGGGAAACGTTTACCTAAAGATATATATAGGTGTAAACACACGGACACCGGCTCGAGGGGCACATTAGGAGGATAGAACACAATGGACCATTGTGCATCTAAGTTGCTGTGATTAAACAATAATAAGTAACTTTCCTTTCCTTCTCCGCGATCACAATGTTTACAATTTGAACGTGTCAACACTCATTCAAATATTGCAATTAATAGTGTTTGTGGCAAGCTCCAGATGAGCAGCCGAGCAATATATATTGGATGTAGAGTTACGTAAAATTTTACAATTAGAGATAAACACAAAATCAAACCCCATACGTATGGGGATACGCGGGGGACACTCGGAGACACTTGGGGACACACGGAGAGAAACGCGGGTCCTCCAGCTGCTCCACATACACCGTACGTTTCATAAGTGACAAACTGTCGCGGGATTAACGCGGGCTGGAGTATATTAATTATTACTTAAATATGACAGGATTTTATTTATTGTAATGACTCTTAAGTGAAATGTTATGATTGTATTGATGTACGAGAGCACTCCAACGGCCCGCCGCGACTAGCGGTAGGCGGCAGGCGGCGGGCGGCGGGCGGCGG
>DWLS01005242.1:0-12932 GCA_018246255.1 Pachliopta kotzebuea | reverse complement strand
CCCCCACCTCTACCACCCCCCCTCTTTGCGCGGCCCGGGTCTACTTTTATAAACTCATTTTTTTTTAATTTTTACTTTTTTATTTAAAAAAAAATTGTTCTCTTTAATCCGCATTGTTTTTTTCATTAAAACTAGTTAAAAATTATTACTATCAGATATCATCACCAATTGTACAAAATGAGGTTCCATTTCTTAAAAGAGATCATAGATTATTCCTTATATTTCTTTGGGAAGTATTGAGGATTGCTTACTCATCTATCACCTACAGACATTGTGTTAATATATAAATATATCCAGTCTTCTCTTGTTATGGAAGAAGCAGCTAGATAATTTTTAAACCTTGTTATAAAAATATACGCGACTTTTGCATGAACTTGTTAAATCAGGTCTTCATAGACATTACTTTCATTGAAGATAATCACACCTTCGTCCTTTGATTTTATTGCCCTTTCTCTTTTTATATAATTATAAGGTGTATAAAAAAAATATATATTTATTAATTATTTTTAATTCTGCTTTTACAACGCCGGTGTATATATTGTATGTTATATATAATAACACGCCGAAATATTAACCTATAAAATCTAGTATATTGTGAGCTCCGTCACCAATGAATTCTGCAATACCTCCAGCAGCCTCGTTAATGCCAGAGAATATGTTCTCAGCTCCAGCTACTCCAAAATCAACGACATTATGCAATCTATTCTTTCCTTCTGTAATAAAAATTATTTAAATATTTGATGATTTGATCAATAAAGTTTGTGATATAACAATTATAATATTCCTTTTAACGATACCAACCAATTTCATTTATTTATTAACGACAAAACTGTAATACTTGGTCCAAAACCGTTATGCTTTTTCATTGCAATGTAAAATATAAATAAATCATAAAACGGACTAGGATTTATTAATAATTAGTTAATAAATTTCAGTCCTAATTACATTATATGTCATAATTTAAATGTTATAAACTTACTTATAAGAGAACCAAGAATACCCCCAGTCATGGCAACCAATCTAGGTGAAGATGGATCAGAAATTGGTACATCAACTACTAGATTCTTTTGATACAATGATGATATCTCATCGCGTGGTAATAATTTATAAATGGCTGACGCTGGAATTTTGACCATAACGTTGTTCATCTCATTGTTATTTATAATTCGGTTCAGTGCTGCGTTTCCATCGACATAAGGCATATCATTGTATTGGCTAACGTAAACGCTGTTTCGTCGACTTGATTTTGGTGTTAACGGTCTCTGTCGCCCATATATATTAAATTTATTACCATAATTTTTATGAGTCGTATGAATATACTTTTGTTGATGGTTCCGTGGAGACAATCTATCGTAATCGGATGTTGCTTTACAATAATTAGCAACCTGGCTCAATACTTCAGACACATTTTCTCCAACACCATCACGAACGGATTCTTTATCTGAAAGCTGAACACGGTACATTATTATTATAACAGAATACAGTACAAAAAATATAAAAGTGTGTGCTTCTACATATTTAGGAGAAAAACAAGTTACAAAAATAGTACCCCAAGAAAAAGTAAGACCAAAAAATCGCAATTCATTTTTCAGGAGTTTCGAAATGAGAGTCTACGAATAAACAAACCGGTACAGCTTTTATACTTTTATTTCTTGCCGATAGCGTAACATATTAATTTGTTAATATTACCAATAACAAGTATATTATGCAGTTTATTACACGTCTGATTGCAACTTAATAGCCACAATTTATTACGATTTACATTTTATTACTGATACTGACGATAAGTCAAATTATCGATAGTTGTATAGGCTATAGCTGTGTTCCCCAAAGTGAGACGTACAAAGGACCAATTCTGTGGTTAAGGGAAGCAATCTAAAACTTCAAAAAAATTTAGGTCATACATATGTAATTTATAGCATTTTTAGTTTTAAGCGAGCATTAAATAAAAATCACAAGGTACGGAGATGCACAGAAATTTTTTTTCTCAAAAATGAGTCCAAAAGGATTAAAAAAAACTGGGCTAGAAGCAAGCTATTTATTATTGTAGATGTCAAATATTCAAAATTCCTGAAACCATAGACATAAATGTATTTAGAGTCCACATTTTTTTTTCATTTGCTTCAATCGCTCTTAAATTAGGTTGAATTTTACGCCCTATGAGTGAGTCTGGACAAACGTTATATATACGACAAAGCCGAAACGAGCAAGACGTAAATGATACACTTGCCAGTAACAACACGGCGCTAGTTAAAATGGTATAAATAGCACCACATTGCGCTCGTCATCTTGAAACATTAAGTTTAAGTCTCATTCCCCATTAATTTTACTAGCTACAACGCCTTTCCAAACATAGTAATGTTTAAAAATTACTGTTTCACGGCAAAAAGAAGCGACGGTATTAGTAAATTATCATTTACTTACTACAATTTGGCATTTTTATAAAAAATTAAAAAGCCTTACAATTCTTGAATAGACTTTTATAATCATTACTGTACTTAATTTTATAACGATATGATACTCTGTTGAAGATCAGATGTCCCGCTACTCGCAACCAGCAACATTTTGATGTAATCCCTATAATAAGTTTGAAACCAACATACAGGAGAGAAAAAACCTTTCAGAATTTAAAACTGTGTAAATTTTCTGTTGGTCGTGGATTAACAACATTTTAAACATAACATTTTAAATGAAAATACGGCCGAGTATTGTGAAAAATGCGCGCCAAAAATGATCTGGCTTTCATACGTCGACAGTTGAAACATAAAAATATCAGGTGGCTAACAGAGAATTTCACAAAACAAAATTATAGGCAAAATAGGTAGTTTAAGTAAACGATAATTTTAGACCTAAATTGCATTCGAATGTAACTTATGTTTCACTATGTTTATAAGAACCTAATGTCTTAATAAATATGCTAAGTTTTTAAGATACAAACTGAAAGTATAATATTGTAATTGTATATTTATGGAAATAAATAAATAAAAAAACAAATTTCATTTCTGTCATTTACTTAACGATCATCAGTTGATAAGCATGTACTACTGGACACCAGGCCTGGGGCCTGGTAATGAGGAGATTTGGGCCATCTCCCAAAACGCAGGCTCGCTGCGGGTTGGTGGGGAGCCAGAGCCTCGTTTGTTGATTATCTGAGTGCACTACGTGCAGATCAGGTTGGCTTGGGTCTCGTAAGTTATTATGTAAGGCCTCTTACATCCCTTTACTTATATTGGGATAAGGATAATATGAAATTATAATAGACGTGGTCTCCAGTAAGAAATACCAAACAATGGCATAGTAATGAACAACTGTAACGAAATCGGAAAGAAAATTAAAGCCCTAACTCTAAGCTTTAGCTAAGCTATCTAACAGTAATTTTTAATCTTTTTAAAAGTTGTATAAATATTTTTTTATAACATCAAATATACTCCTTATGTTATAATACTTAAACTCTTCACCACAATAAATTATTTTACTATTCTTATATCGTTAAGGATATAAACGGGTTATTAGTTAAACTATTATAATTATACATTGTGAATATGTTTTATATTTCTAACGAAACCGATCTTAAGAAATTCAAAACTTCAAAATTCTAATATTATTAATCTACCTTTTCATGAAGTTTTAAGTACAACTCAATATTTATATGATCGTGAAATTAAGCCAAAGATATTCCTGTTATAAGACCAACGATTAGCAACTGCGTTTCTGGTAAGGTTCCTTGGTATTGAAAAGCAGACGTCGATTTGCAGAAGAAGAAATTGGTAATGAAGTTTCAATGTTGCAACACTTTCTGCTAGCAAATTGTAACAGAGTGATATCGAAATACTGTCTCGAAAATATATTAGCACCTAAAAGACATAATATTGTAGTTAAGGATATTAACATCAAAATACTTATAATATTAATTTTGTATAAAGGATCAACTTTAGAAGATCAGCTAGTCAAAATTTGTAAATCTTGGGTATTTGTAATACTGACCAGATAAGTAAATATTGCTTCAGCATTATTATCATCATCTTCAACAGCCCGCAGCAAAAAACTAATCAAGTCATTACATGTTTGGAGAACAGAAATTAAAATTGTTTATTACTTCCTCAAAATATTTATTAAACTAAATTTTAGTTCACCGTTTTCAAAAAGGTAAAAATGACCAAATTTTTTCAACTCCATCCCTCAGCATACCGAATAAATCGCCACCAATATTGTGCATACTTCCAAAAACTTTTGATGCTCCATCTACACCATCATCGATTCCACCTTTGAGTTCTAAAAAAATCAATAATGTTTAGCGGTTCGTTGATATGTCATATAAATATTATAATAAATATTGTCTACACGTACTAAGCAAACGTAACAGAACTTTCAACGAAAATGGATCATTGTTTTCTTCTTTTTTATTGTTTTTTGGTTGTTGGTTTTGATTATCGTTATTATCATCATCAATTTTCACAAAGGAATCGTTATTTTCATTATTATAGTTGGAGGTTTGATTTGAACCACTTTCTTGATCATTTGGATACTGTTCTGATAGACTATTGTATCCTTGGAGTGAAACGTTTTGCAAACAATTTTGGAAAATCTGGAATTTTAATAATAATACTAGTTTATTTCGAAATTTGTTTTTTGAAATACTTTAGGGGACACATTAGTGTAAATTTTGCGTTGACTATAATTTAGTCAAGTGTGTATGTGTCCGAATTTTATTATCGTTACGCCTTGGCCAAACAAGAAAGCCGACCAAAATGAAACTTGGCATTATTATTGAGGTAGGTACGTAGATGGTTCTTAGCCATATCCGGTTCTGTTCGGCCAACTGGAAGGGCTACCGAAACTCACCAAGTACCCTAATGGTGAATATTTTTAATATCTTTATTGAAATAAAAGTATTCCTCGTAAAAAAAATGATGTACTTCCGATTCTGGTCGACTAACCGGAAGTTGACCAAAATTTGAATACCTGCTTATTTTGATAGATAATGTTAAAATAACGGTTAACTAATTTGCGCCTTTACTAAAATAATGAACAATCCTACTTCCGGTAAGTGAATTTTCACTCCGACATAGATATATAGCAAATTGACAGTTGGAGAAACGGCGTTTCTCAGACCAGCGTTTATATATTTTAGATTATTAAAGTTTTCATGAATAAAAAACAAAGAAAACTCAATTCCTTACAAAATTTATAGTCATAACTTAATTTTGTTATCACCGCTGGATGCAGACAGCGCAAGACCGATAAGAGTGAAAATCTTTGGGTGGGTTTATGTCCAGCTGTGGGAGTTTATTGGCTGATAATAATAATGTTGAACGTTTGTACAAAAATATTTAACAGGGTAACTGGATGGTAGGATAATGTTGACGGCAGTTTTCAAAAGAGAATCCGAAGACCCATGAAGAAATTAAAAAAAATCTTTTGTGACTATACATAAATAAATACATACCAAAAGAGATATTAATATAGCAATCATGTTGGTAAACAGTTCGATGTGCATTTGCGCAAAGCTATAACTTTTCCAGCGAACATTTTATGCAGTATTTTGATTTTCCGCTATTTAAATAATTCGTAATGGTACATTTATCGATTTATTTGAAATTGAATGAATTTTCAGAAACATAGTATTATTATTATTTAATCTACCTGTATCAGATTAATCGAAAACAATTATATGTTCAGGATATTACAATTGAAAAAAAAAACAAATTTGGTAAGTGTCTGGTGCATTTTCCTCTCTTTTTCTTCGTTTGTCACTCTTGCTGTGTTATTTGATATCAGACAGTACCATTCGCACGCTATCCTATCACCTTTTCCGTGGCCTTAAATTAAACACATTTCTGCAATAAAGACTCCACTACAGCTTTAACTTCATCCGTCGATCTAATCAGGCATATGCATTCTTAAGCCTTTGACTTTCTCTTTTGCGACTAGACTTTCTATAGAGTCGTTTCCATGGCAATTTTCGTTGAAACTCTACTTTCCTACATGCAAATTAAAAAAACTAATATTCAGATTTTAATATCAGTTATTAATGAACTTCAATTATACATGTGTAAAATATAATATGACTGATAAAGACTGAATAATATCTGATAAAGTGACTGGTATAATAACTGATAAAGAAGAACTTCTAAGCATTAGTTTCAGTCTCTATCACCTGATTGCACCAGCGTTAAAAAGACGCGCGTAAACTTAATACTTCGTAATACTTGCAACTCTTTAACCGGACGAGCTACATGGATACTCTTTTAGGATAAAATGATAAAGGGGCTAGGAATAAAATCTATTTGCTCTCTATTAAATAAGATATGAGAAATCAAAGTTAACATTATGGAAAACTTTTGTAACCAAATCATGAAAATTAGGCCCTTGGCCATTCCGGCACATTCTGATCATATAAGCTAATAGAGACCCGAAGAAGACGAAGTATGCGTGGTCTTTCAAGCTTGTGTTAATTATTATTTACTTCTACAGCGTTGAGTCATGTGTGGATACAACAGATATTTTTCCACATAAGAAGAATATTTAAAATATTAACGAATATTTTCTACGTAAAAGCTTTCATAAAGAGCTATGTAGAACTTTCGAGATAAACTCTTTAATCCGTCGTCCAACTTTTATGTCCGTTGGTTCGTATTCGGTTGGCTTCACCCCATCAGCGATAATTAAATCGTATTGCGGATTGTACTCGGCTTTAATTTCAGTTTCGCGTTAATCTGTCGAAAGTTTACAATATATTTATCGAAACTGTTTGCGTAATGTACTGTCTGATACTTTTTGTACCTATAAATTTCTCTCCTTTGATATTTTAATTCATCTTTTATTTTCCACTCAATCGAACATTAATTAACTACGTGTCAACTGTAATTATTGTACTGAAAGTTCTCTGGGATAAAATATATTGTGACGTATATTTGCCATCAAAACAGTATTTAAAATAAATTAATATACGAAATGTTAATGAGGACTGTTTTAACTTTTGTTACCATAAATAATTTACTGATCTACTGTTTTAATATAATCACTAAAATATCATATCTAGGGGTGTTTTCTTCTTTCGCTGGAGTCGACTGTATAGGTTCTACTTCGCTTCTGTGCATGGTCCGGACACGATTACTGAGTTAGTCAAGACAACCAGGGTGAATATAATTCAAAAGGAACAACACTATAAACGAATACAAAGTAAGTTAAAAAATTCAAGATCTAAATCAGTAATTAATTGTTACCCCCACTCCGGCATTAAACATCGAATTCTTAGAACTTTAAAAAAGAATTAAATATAGAAAATATTGTGTTATTATTTGTTACTTTTTCTATTTAAAAAATATTATATGTTATCTTTAGAAACAAACTAAAGTTTCTTAATAAATTAGGTTGGGTCCCCGTTTCGCCAAACAAATTATGTTCCGGAAAACTATGTTCCGTTCGATAATTACTAACTCCATCGTTCACACTCTTCCAAATAAACACTTAGCCTACTTAGGTGTTGAGCAAAGTTCTGGAACGCTTGAAAAGTTCCCCACTAAGCCTCTGAATAGACGGGAGGTTGCAACTGGAAATCCTTCGGGGAAACTTCTTATAAATTCTAGGCGATTTACTTTTTAAATTCACTCTAGTTAAAACTTAAAGCGCCTTCTTGAATGTACGCTGTTAGAATTCAATGAAGTTTGGCAGTGGTATGTTCCATTATACCAATAATGGTAGATCCTATGATCTACAGGCCCTGTTGGCGGAGATAAACTAGAGATTGTGATAAAACTTTCAGTCTGTTACAGTTATCCCATTTCTGTAACAGTCACATAACTTCTTTATTATAAATGTTATTTCACCTTTTAATGAAAATGATGAAATCTCAACTTTCTCTACTCAAGTTTTAAAAGCCATCGCTTTAGAAATTCAATGAACTATGTTCATAAAATTAATCAAAAAATTTGTTTTCATTCAAAAGTTCCTGTTTTTAATATTGTATATTTCAACGCGAATGGGCTAGACGAAGTAATTTAATATGCATAGCCACGGGCAAACCGGAGAATCGAAGATATCCACTGAATACTGAATAGTCGTATTACCCAGTTGAAAATTGTCTTGAGCGCAACTTCTAAACAAACAATCAGAATCAAAGTCTAATTATTCTAACTTCAACTTAACCTTTCGCTCATATTGGTTTATAAACAGCAGCCCTTATTTTAATAAATTTATTTTTGTACAACAACAGAGAAATAATTGATTTATACAAAATTAAATTGTCGCTAGGAAAATTCTTAAAAGTTATTAAAATTGAAGAAACCTGCGCTGAGAAAAAAGATAAAAATATTATTATTTATATTATTAATCATTAGTTTTTTTTTCACTACAAATAAGTTTTTCGAACAAACCCAAAAATAGTCAAAATCAAAATTGAATGAAGTCTTGTAATCAGCTTACTATAGATCAATTTTAAATTTACTCCCTCGATAATATTTTTTTAAAGTGGATAACAATCTAAATAAATATAATACACCCACTTTCTATCTTCCTCATACTATGTTTCTAAACAACAATACGGTTTCCTGAAACTAATTCTATTACCAGTAAGAAAGTCAATATGAAGTCAGATCGGTAGTCCGTTGAACAAAGTTTACTGGTTAAAACACACACGACTGCGTTACTTAAATAAGGGTCTGGGAACCAAACTAATATAACAATCAGAACTTGTAACTTGTTTAATCCCGATTAAAACTGACCATTGTGCTTCAATCATAAATTTTCTTGATATTTGATTTTCTAGTAACATTATGATTCCATGATTTTTTTTTATATACAATTATTATAATATTTTTATACACAATTACGAATGATTTACAAAGCTTAAACATAGTTTCATTTCTACACATAAATGCAATAAAAGTATAATTACTATAAATATATAAGTCACTTATTCAAATAAGTTAGAATAAATAGACCCTATATAAAAGCTAATTATATTAATATTTAAAATTAAGATTAAGGCTATTCAAATATTACACCGGTTTATAAAATACATGATAGTTTCATTTACTAGTTTTCTACTTACTAACAATCTGAAAATCTCGCCTAACTTTTCCACTAAGCACCACGCTATTGGAAAGATTTCAATTGAAAATCCATGTAAAAACTTCAAAACTTTAGAGGGTTCGGATTCTAAAGCTACTGAGGTTGAAACGTAAGTCATCTACAACTAGTCCACGTGTATGCACTATTTACATTGATAATCCACTTTAAATGATTACCAAAAGGGTTGAGCAAATAAAAAAAGCGATATTATCAAAAGTCATCATGTTTTAAAATAATTCTGTTGTTTTACCAACTGTTATTTTTTGTTGTATTCCATAGGAAATCTTGTGTACCTTTTTAAAGAATTTAAGTCAACAACTGAAGTAGTATTAATAAAAATAAATGCGACATATGTTTGACTATTCTAAAAGGGTAGGTATCTTCCAATAGTTTATTTACCCATGTTATAAAAAAGATATACATTAATACTTTGTTGTAAACGAAGCTATCAGTTCGTATAGTCGTATATCTTGTATCGGCTTGTTGCTGAGATTCATCAACCATAAAAATACAACTCACTCTTAGCACTGATGGGAAAGCAATAAATCCCTCTATAACCTATCCATCAGGCCGCTTTACATATTCCCATTGTTATTCACGACACGATTTGTAACAAAAACAAAAAGTGGATATTTTCACAAATTAACATTAATCTGATACATGCTGTGAGTTTTTCACAGTACTATTTTACTATATAAATAGACGCTGGTGGAACCTAAAGTCTTCGACGACGGTGATGTAACCAATAGCTTAGTACACCTCATTGCTTTTGATCACTTAGGTTTTCAGATTATATAAAGAAACAGCTATTGGTATCGATAAGTAGACAATAAATTTGTAGTATTATGGATACGTAGACCTCCTGGGCGTTTCAAGATGAAGATTAATCGACCAGAGCACGTGGTCATCCTGTCCGCACGACTGGAGAAGCGATTCGACCCATTGATAAATGTTCACAGTTGTTGCACCGTCAGCGTTAGACACTTTATCGGTTGTTCAGGCACTTTCATTTATAAAGGTTTTTATTATATAACAATAAACTATCACAGACATCACAAATTTGTAAAAAGCTAAATAAACAAGAAAAGAACTACACATTTAAAAATACTCTGTTACAAATCACCTTAAATCGTAATAAAATTTACTCTTCCCTGTTAGTTTATGGTTTCTCATACTCCGCGATGTAACTTTAACTCTGTCTTTTATTTATTGATAAACATTAATGTAACATTCAAACACACTAAGAAAACAGTGGTTAAGTTACTGCTTTTTAATAGTTAATAGTCTTTTATTAAATTAGTATTATTATATATATATACGTGTAAGTGTACATAAAGAATAAATAAATAAATAAATAGTCTATAAAAGGTTTTTAATGTAATCACGATTTACATTTCAAATTCATAACTTCTTGAGGACCAATTATTTAAACGAATCGATTTACAAAAATCATCTTTGAAAGGAGCTGGACGGCTACACTTTCAGACATCGAAATAAATTAAATTATACTTGAAACTCGTTAAAAGCCAGTGGAAATCTTCTAATTAGAGAACCAGTTCAGTTCACCATTTTGGCGTGAACACAAAGACGGCGGCCGATATAAAATGCAAACCGTGAGCCAAAGAAACTCATTAACGAAACGATCCCAAATTAAGGCGTGTTCACAGAAAACATAACGCCAGCGAAGAACTGAAATGCCTACCTTCCTATTCACCAGCTTTTATAGTCCGATCCGAAGTTTTACAGTGAAATTAGGACAACTAGTGCTCAATTATTTTTACTACTTGTGGTACTAGTGGCGGCCTTTGTGACACTATGTTACTTTTATTACATAGTCTTGTTATATATATGTGTAAGTATGCAAAAAGAATAAATAAATACTAATTAGTAATTAAACAAAAAAGACCTGTATGCAGCAATAGTTTACAGGTTTTGATTATGATAATAACAATTCTTGCATCTACGTCACCTTATAATATAAATCGAACTTAACACCTGCATCATACGTTCCAAATAAACCAACTGTAACCATTAGAAACAATAACATAATTGCCAATTGTTAAAATATCCCGATATTAATATGTTTAAAATTTTTGTATTGTAACAATTTAATATACATGATATAGACATCAAGATAGTTATATATGTCCCGAGCTACTAATAATTTTAATTTAATAACTGCCAACTCTCTCAGACTCTTGCAATCGTAGATGAGCATTGTCTAATAATAAAAGTGTCACAATAGTTCGAGTTTACGACGAATTAAAATAAATGTTTTCTCAAAAACAAATCTCCAAAAGTTGAACAAAATATAACCTTTCCACTTGGTGGACTAAAAACAAACGCGATAACGTCAAAACTACAACAGACAGTTACGCAAAAGGAAAAATAGAGAATTCGGCGAAAGATATTCCAGCTTCGATTTAAACGAATTTAACAAAAATTTGTTGGGTTATTTCATTAGACTTTGTTTTAAAAATGTTGTTAACTAAACTCAAATATCCATTTAATACGAAAAAAATTTAATTTAAACTACGAAAATCTAAACATTCCCAAAACCCTACAAACGTCCCTAGTAAATGTTTTAAATTTTCGAATTTTTTTAATAAGTAAATATATTAATATTGCATATATATATGCATAACATATTTTAATATATGCTGCAGAAGTTTAAAGAAAAGATGTCATAAATACTTATTACTTTGTACCCAAACAAACAAAAACTTATATTCATCATGTATTGCCGGAACTCTTTTTAATTAGGTCAATGTATGCCTTTCAATATCTTTTTCATACACTTCTTTGTTCTTTATTCTATTTTATAGTTCTTTACTTGCCTACTTTTGTGAAAAGTTACTACATCACATATATTTTTATAACATTCCTCTTTCTTTCCAAATATTTTTATTACTATACATTTATAAAAAAAAAACAGAAGGGGCCAATCCAATTCCAACGCAGACAGAACTGTTTATTTACCTTCGCAAACTTTCTGTCTAGCCGCCGCAACGAGTTAATTTACGTCCATACCAATAAAAAGAAATTTATTTCAGAATATATTTCAAGTTCTGCTTCCCCGTGTCACAATACATTGGAACTTCTTTTTTTTTAATTTAAGACTAATGAAACGCAAAAGTTGCATTCAGAATTATTTTCACATTTGTCAAATGTAAATAAAGTAAATTTAGAAAAATAACTTTTTTAAGCATTTCATTCATTTATCTGTACTTCGAACATTCAGAAATAGATACTCTACGATTCCTTTTTTAAATTACTAGAAGTTTAAATTTTTATCACTCCTTATATTTTGTTAATATATACAAGGCTTAAAAAGGAATTAGAAAAAAATTCGAGAGCCAAGTCTGCAATAGCAAAACGAGGGGAAGGCTGAAAGTTCCAAACTAATTAACCAAGTTAATCTCATCATTTGAAAATTAGTTACGCTAACCGAGAATACTAAAACGTTACTCAATATGAAATGCAAACCACGCTGGAAGATCTCGTTAGCGTGACGTCACGCCAGCCCTCACAGAAGCTGTGTCTTAGTTTGTAGTCAAATCTATTCACATCGACCGATCTGAAATTAAACTAAAAATGTGTACAAAATCTCTAATGAAAATGTAAGATGACAAATCCAACACCTCGTTGATTTTGAAAATAATTAACGTATACATAATGATTAACACAATTGCGATAAGAGTCTTAAAATTTTATTTTATTAAATAGCCTTTTATTTTATCTAATTCTAAATAAATAACAAATGGTGCTAAAATTTTAAGTCAACTCTATTAAAACTGGCATTTACTTGTTGCTGTTTTGCTTCTACTGGCACTACCATTGCACATCGTCTTAGCTATATC
>DWLS01005241.1:0-12932 GCA_018246255.1 Pachliopta kotzebuea | reverse complement strand
CGGCGAGCTGGGTAAGTACACGCACGCACACGTAATATCGGTGAACCTTGTGCCGCGGGCTCCCGAACCCGTACTTGTTCGGCACAGTTGGTGTTATACTAACTGCATATAAATTGAAGAATTCATTGTACAGCAGCGAGCCATCGAACTTACAAATAAGTGAACAAAAAAAACAACTACACATACAATCTCGTTACAATTATGAGGCGGTTGTAATGTGAGGAATTTATTTGAATAACAAATTGAACTCACCGGCAGACAGTTTTAGCGCGCGGCGAATAAATAATTTGATATTATGCAAAGCGATGAGACTACGCTTAAACGCCGCCAGCGACCTTGACATAGACCCATAAATAAGAATATCTTAACCACTCATACATATGGACGGCCGCTCGCACACTCAAATATGGTAAGTGCCGGCTTATGAATAAATTTTATTATTTAAAACTCGGAATGTTCATTACTAAAACAAATACTCGTAAGCCGTAGTAGTACAGGATGCTCCGCGCTGCAGCCTCTTCGATACTCCGTTCGGCGTCTGCTGTATCGTACATATCTAATAGCTTTCGCGAAATATATACATATATTTATTATGTAATATTGGAAATGTTTTGTGACTTGGTAAACTGTTGCTTCTCAGCCGATCAGCGAGGCGAGCGAACTGAACTCAAGGTGATCTAGGCCGGCGCGCCCACGCGCCTCGACTGACGTCAGCCGCGCTATCTGGGATACCGAACAACAATGCCTCCTATCCAATTGAATTCGCATTACGCAATCGACGAAGCCTAAAACGTCTCTATTTCCAGCTAAAAGCGTTAATACGGTTTCATAAATCCAATCACTAATATACAAATTTCCTTACAACCTCCGGTCAACATTACATCTTTGAAGTAAACAGAATTGATATGACTTCATATATATAAAAGCTTAATGCACTTATTAAAGACTTAGACTCCTTATTACTCACAATATGGTACAGACAATTAAATAACTAAACTTAGGAAGGACCTATGTCCAACAGTAAACTGCCGCAGGTTGTTGATGATGATAAACTAAACTCATAATCTAAATGTTGTCAAGGCGTCTTATTGCTATAAGCTATCCCTTCCAGACATCTCAATAAGCATACGTAAAAAAATAATTAGTTGACGTTAAAAGACACCCTGTAACGAAGAGTTCACATGACCCGGGGCAAATCACACAACAACGAACAAGCTCCCGACAACAAAAACAAGACAACAATCGAGCGTTTCCATTAAACAAATTCGTGAATACGTAATGCAGCTGAATGCTTGATATTAATATTTATAGGTTCGGCCGATTTGAATAGATCTGAGATACGGCTCGTTAGCGGGTGCGAACGAGCAGATACTATCACAATTTGTTTTGTCAAGATTTACCCGCAATTAGCTTATCAATCGCGAGCTTTTATACGCCTTACTACTGCAGGAAACTTATTAACTTCGCCGGTAAAGTATTACAATGTCTAGATATGTCCATCTTAATTCTTCTTAGATTACATTTCCAACTTTAATTCTATTCCAATTATTGTTTTTATTTAGATTTGAGTCCAATACATATTAATAATTAATTTATTTCTCTTAAAAACACAGTTTTATACAATTTATTTGGTCCGCGGTTCCCGAACTAGGAGTGAAAGCTATATTTCGGGAACCAGTTTCCGTTGCAGTACAGATGCTTAATTTTGAACTGGTTATTACGCACAATATACAGCGAATTAACTTAACTAAATTTAGAAGAGGTCTATGTTCAACAGAGGACTGCCGTGATCATGAACTAAACTTATAATCTAAATATGGGCAAGAGCAGCCTTGTAGTTATAAGCGATCTCTTCCGATATCCAGTAAGATAGAACAAGACAAACAAGTAAATTAATGATAGGAAGAAATGTTTACAGTGTATACAAATAGAGAAAGAAGAGTTTGTTTACATTCGAAGCAAATACATATTTACTTAGAAATCTTTTGTAAATATCTCCTTGTTCCTGTGTAAATGTCACAGTAGTTAACAAACAGGTTACAACTGCAAAGGTTATTATTATTAATAATATAAAAAAAAATTAAATCCCATAGCCTTTAAGCATTATTGTTCTTTATACAATACCTTATTTAAATTAAGATTTTGGATCCATTGAAAAAGATCTGGAATGTTCTGGACATGCGAAGATCAAGAACATTCTTCATATCGTATATTGCAATCAGTGGATTATGGATCGGTTAAGTAGAAAGTCGTGATAGCATAGTGGTTTGAAGTCTTCCACTTCTAAGGTACCGGATTCGAATCCGGGCTGCACCAATGAAATTTTCAATTCATATGCAGTTTTACCACCAACTAATATCACGTGGTCTGATGGTGAAGGTGAACATCGTGAGGAAACCTACATATCTATGTGATGACCATTCATCGAACTAGTATGTGAAATGGAGAAGGCAATGGCAACACCACTCATATAAGAGTAGAGAGAATATAAGTGTTTATATGCGAAATAAACCATATCTTTATATGATTTGGTATGTATCTCTACTGAAGTTTATATTACTAGTCATATCTTTATGATTTAGTTACTTTAAAATTACCTGTAGTAAGAAGGAACCTGGTTCTTCGAGATGACATTCCTCACTGGTAAGTCTCTATTATAGGGGACCGTTTAGGTACCATCGCAGCTCCTATTAAAAGCGATGTGTTGCTTACCACAACGTAATGGTAACTGTTCTCTTCTTATTTTTTTTTTATTATTTAACTATACTTGCTCACGATGAAAAATGATCAAAAAACTAACAGATTTCTAAGATGTTTAAGTTAGAAAGGAATTCGACTTTATACAAAATTGTTTTATGTTTATCGTTAACTTTTTTTAGTATGTGACATATGGTTTTCCCAAAGAACGATAATTGATACGCTTAAGATGTTATACACAGCAACATTACCCTTGATTTACTCTCGTTACCTCGGTAATTTCATTACCTTACTTCAAACTCGAATACAGTAATGTTCGCACAATTATATTTGTCGGTTTGAAGTGTGCTAGCTAGTGAATTTACTGAGGTAACGAGACTTGACACCTTATGTCTGAATCCGAAGAGCATAATGTGGTGCTGTGTATATCATCTTAACCAGTGCCGTCTTCTTATGGGCAAGTATAACACTTATTATCAAGTGAATGCATAACTCCTCTCGCTGTTTTGTCTAATAAAAAAAAGGGAATTCGGTAAATATATTTGTGTTGTTAATATTTTTCTTCTAAGTCGTATTTCCTCATAACTGAGGGTCGTAGCCTTCATGGTAGTGAACCATACGACTATCTTGTCAATTATAATGGAGTGGTGTTGCCATTGCCTTCTCCATTCCACATACCAGTTCGGCTTCGGATGGTAATCACATAGATATATAAGTTTCCTCACGATGTTCATCACCGTCAGACCACGTGATATTAGTTGGTGGTATACTTACTGCATATGAATTGAAAAATTCATTGCTGCAGGCCGGATTTGAAGCAGGTACCTTCGAAGTGGAAGGATGGCATTCAAACCATTAGGCTATCACGACTATTTTCTAATTCTTCGTTAATATACTGTTTATAATTCGGTTGAATTCTGTATGTCCTCATGAGATTATCAGGTTACTAAAACATTATCAAGGTAAGGGCAGCTTTCTCTGTTCATCATAATCGACATTATCATAACTCAACACATCATACAGATATGTTGATTAATCGCGAAATGCAAACTGATGATGAATAAACATTGACGAAGACATTTACATTTATTTAGCGGCCACCTCGTAACTTTAATGTGTTTGTGAGTTGTTTCATTGAAAACAGTTTTTTTTTTTTATATGTAGATCGAGCGATCTGATACAAACAGTGAATGATCTCAGCCGGAACCGAGACGACATACACAAGAGAGAGAAAAAACCAGCTATTCATTGACGACGTGTGCGTCCGCCGTGATAAATATGTATGGAACTAAAGTGCTTACAAATTAACTATGTTTTTAATTACAACATTAGATATATAGTCATTAAATTAATAACTTCGTGTCTTAAGAAAATAAGGGAAAGTCTTCTTACTTCTTTTATTCGACGAGGTGACGAGACGAGCAAGACATTCACCAGGTAAATCATACCATAACAAGGTAGCGCTGGTTTAGATGTTATACGTACCACATAACGCCCGTCGCTTTGAGATATAAGATGTTAAGTCTCGTTACCCCAGTAATTTCCTATCATACCTTCCGGAACACAATAATATTAAATAGTATCATCAGTTGGAAAGGAACTATTTGCAATCACGAGATTAGGTTGTCTTATCTGGTTTTACTGATTTATGTATTTTCATATATTTGTATATATATATATATATATTTACCTTCTTTTGTATTTATGTATTAAATTATATGTATCATATAATGAGATATAATTTTTATCTTAGCTTAAGATATATCTTTCAGACTTCTCTTACCACAGCATCTCCAATCTTATATTGATTGGTACAGAATGCCTGTAGGCATTAAATCCACTTATTGTACCCTAATTTAAAGTGTTGCAATAAAGTTTATAAAAAAAAATCATCTTCTACTAAAGAACTGTTAAGGGGTGTAAGAGGTCCCACACAAGAACTCACGAGACCTCAGTCAAATAAGCTCTCGACATGTTCGCTACTAATGAACACACGAGGTTCTGAATACCCATCCAGTATTGGGCCAGCGTAGAGGAACACGGCCCAAAACCCCTCCCCTGTTGATGGAGATCTACATCCAGCAGTGGACGTGTGTAAAAATTAAATAATAAATAAATAAAATCAACTAATCATCAAAAAAGGTTCCATAACAACATATGAAGTCTTTGATTTCTGAATTAGGTTTTCAATTATGTTACACAAATCAGTGTCCTCTCTAAAAATTAGGTAATTTTTTATTTATTTTTCTGTTTACTAGTAATGTAAATTTAGTTTTTATGACAAATTTTTGAAGTTCATTAAACAAAGCTGTATATATAAAGCAATTGTTGAGAGAGTGTAAGTGTATGTGAACGAAAAGCAATAACTTTTCAGTTTCTTCTAAACTAATCCTATTAGCCAATTGTTTTTAATTTATTTCATATCATAATTCGTTAATTTAGTCTATCTACTGATAAGGAAGAACTTTCAAGAAGTTATGTAACTCTTTTTTATTGCAATGATAATGTTATAAAACACATAATAAAAATTCTAAAAGCAGCTATTCACTTCCATACTTTAGTATCAATAAAATATTCAATGGCGATAAAATAACTTTGGTTTCAAAGTAAATTTTTGATTCGATAATTTTTTTTTATTTGTTTGTGAATATTTAGATTGTTTTATTCTGGTGGTATTATGTTGCTGGAGATCGTCTATATCCTATTTCTAATAGGGGATCTAGTCTTCTTACCATGCTGGCTCAATGCGGATTGGTGTGGATCCAGAGCCTCGTTTGTTGATCAGCAAACAGCACAACAAGCAATTAATGTTGGCTTGGATCCGGTGAGGTGTTGTTTAGGACCTCACCTCCAATAATTACAATATTTTTATTTATATATAGTATACAATATAGAGAGAGTAGTAGAAGAAGATCGATTTAGGTAGCGTTTCTTGGGTCTAGGTCTAGGTAAGTACCACAGCATTTACTATTTCTACCGCCAAATAATAATATGCAAAAATTACGTGTTTGTTTAAAGGGTATTTATTGTGTGATAGTGATATTACTGGGGTAACGAGACTTACCTTACGTCTCAAGGCGACGAGTGCAATATAGTGTTGTATATATCGTCTTAACCAGCGCCGCGTTGTTATGAGCAAATTTATCACTTATCATCAGATGAATGCCTGTTGTATATGTACTAAAGGTGGAGGTATATGTTGAATAATTGTCATACCCCACTGGTCCGATAAGGTTACGCCTTGAGGAATAATATGAACTTCTGTCGCCATTTACGCCACGCTTTCATCCGACTGGCTGGCCCACCATCAAGGGTCAGCTCTGCTGGCGGTCTTGCGTGCTCCATTATAATTGAACTCTTTAATAACTTATTTAACTATTTCACTACAGTCAAAAAACTAATAAACCAATATTACATTGCTAAAATTTTTAAACACCGCTGCCACCAGGTAATGAAACGACTCGCTCGATTAACACTCATTTATTTCTCCATCTACCGACATACTTAGATAATAATTATTCTACAGATACCTCCACCTTTAGTAAATATACAACATGCCTTGCTCGTCTTTACTCGTACTTATGAGTAGTTTGCTAATATCGCGTTTGTGACCGCGAGTTAACCAGCTTATCTGTATTAAACTTACGATTCGATTGTATGAAGGAACAGAGGTAGCGACTTTAGTTAATTAATAAAACAGTAGTTAGCGAGTTAACGGTAACAGTTTGGATGGTGGATGAAATTAAAAAAGCTGTATTGTCCCCGGGTTCCCATACGGTGTGCCCAGGCCGCCTCCGGCAGGCCCTGCGTAACGACAAAAGGAAGGATACGCGTACGTGCCTCACAAAGCCGCGGACGATATTATCCTTAGGTTTTTACATCGGCCGTATTAGGAGCGACGCCGGGGCTCCATACGTGTTCAGACTCTGTAGCGATGAGTTTTGTTTATCGGACGAGGCGATAACATCTGCTGAGATCTCGTTAAAGATGTCGTCTAGTTAGATCTTTATTTATTACAGCGTATCACTGTCTTTGCTCTTACAACGATCGATCAGTTAAGCCGCCCGCCGATATCAAGTTTTACTCTCAACCCATTCACTCGTCCAGTGTTTGCTGTTCAAACATATCTGTTCGTGTGTACATGCGCCTTTTTTTGTGATGTATTAAAAGCGGTATATACATCTTTGCTAATGTAAATTGAAACAAACACGATTGTTGTATAATGACAAACACGATTCTAAAATCTAAAATCGTAAACTTACAAAACACAATCAGCATCTCGTTTATTTCTAAACGCTTCAGACAAATCCTTCTGTCACACATCACATTACCAGTAATGTGATGCACGTTGAACAGTTTCTGTATCGTTGAAATAGAATTCAACATTGAACGATTATAATGTAACTAGTCAGTTTGGGTTAGTGACAAGATCCGATTAGGAGAGATACGATAATGCTTGGAGTCGATCCGTCGACAATGGTAGGTGGTGTATCGGGGCTGGCATCTCGGCCGACAATGTTCCGTAAATACAGAGGTTTATTGTGAACATGGCGAGATGAAGCGAGCGAGACGAGATTAGACGAGGTGAGAGGGCTCCGGTTCGACAATTGATTCCGTCATCTATTCTTGGAATTACATTAAACGGCGATTGTCACCAAATTCATAATGAACGCTCGCAATTTAACCACCATCAAGGCCTATAAAGCATAGTACTGTATAATCTTACTCCGAATAAGGAATTAGGTTAAGGTACAGTTTATATATATAAGTATCTATTGTATCATCTTCCCCTTTTTCTTCCCATCTCTTCCTCCTTCCCCAAATCCTCTTCCCTCGTCTATCTCCTCTCCCTTATACTATATATATATATACTTTTCAGCTTGCGGAGTCCGGATCCGTGAGCTCAGGGTCCGATGAAGCTTTCACGGCCATAATAGTGGCCGAAAGCAAAAACATCATCGGAAAAAAAACTGTATAATCTATCTGGGGTAGATTGCAGAATATTTGTTTTGTAGGCACTGAATCATTAATCATAGGTATCATCAAAGGTAAACTAAAAAATTTAAAAGAAAACGTTGGGTAGTTTTATGATTACTTAAACACCTGTCATTCGGAAGTTGGCTGTGGACAGAAAAGGTCACTCCGAATCAAGGTCGTGGCTCGTCGTAAAATCTAGATAACGTTACAAGAGACGTGTCCCAAACTGTGGGAGTGGTGAGACAATGCCTATTGTAACACCAACCATAAATTTCTTTACATAATTGTGGTAATTAAAACTTTTACGTGGTAGGCGGAGGAGGGGGAGAGCGAGGAGAGGGCAGGGGGAGATGGCTGATAGCGTGTTACATATTGGTCTGTATTAAAGTCCCGTTGTATGTAACGGAGGCCCCCTTATCAAGCCCGCTTTGTTTCACTGTCTTATCGCACGAAGGAGACAAATATCATTGATACCCGCTTTGATTTATGAATAGAGCAATAATTCAAATTTCTTAGACCGATATCAATTTAAATCTGTAACTATTAAAACGGGCGTTGTAAATTCAATTTGATATATTGCGGAGAATATATACAACAAACAAACAGTAACGAGATTTTTCCTTTAACTCCTAACGATCACTATCATGCGTCGCATACGAGATTAGTTGATTTTTTAAGATCTGCATTCGCGATGCGGTGAATCAATGTATTAGAATCTTTTGCTTGGTGTATAACTAATTATTACATAGCAGATAACAACTTTATAGATAGAGTTAACAACTTTAATTTTATGTTTTGATAAATCATTATAATTAAAAATTGAGTGTCAGAAGTTCCACACAACAAATCAAGTCAACTTCATCTGCTCATGACTCAGGATCCCCACAGAGTGGTGAGAGAGGATATAAATCCCACCCTTCTAATGGAGAAGGTTAATATACATCAGCGGAACTCTAAAGGTTGATGATGAATACAAAATTAGGACATTCTGCACGTTAATTTCTCCCCATCATAAACAGTGATTTATATTTACGTGTTTAGTGGGATTACTACGTGGTATCTGGTCGCGATCTTCAAATAGTACGGCATCGGTGTCCGTGGTGTGGTATCGCGGGACCACATCGCCATTGTTTTGACTGTATAATTTCCCACGTGCTCTGTTCCGTAGTAATGACCTCGGCTTGAGCTGCTCCCCGCCGCGGTCGCTTCGTGCGTCTGTTTGTCAGCTGAAGATAAGCATGTGTGAAACATGCCCGAACACACTTCACGATTCAATAAATTCACTAAGTACCGGAAACTGATAGAATTTAAATTGATTAAGATTTTTCTTTTAATTCTAAACTATCGCTTGGACAGATAGCTTACACTTTAACTATTAACATACGTCGAGAAACATATGAAGAAATTGTCGTGGATTGTATTGATAATGGTTATATAGACCAGTATTTCCCAAGGAGGAACAATGCTGTAATTTAGATGTCAATCAGAAGCTTTTCAAATGAAATTAGTTAATATAACTTATTGCTTTTTTTTTATCAAGGCATTGGATTAACATGCTAAGGTCTGGGGACATAGAACAGAATTTTAACACAAAAGTCTCATGAGACCGAGGTGGTTGGGAAACAACCTAGACTGATTTCAATTTTTTTTTTAATTCAGTACCTTTTTTATATAACGTAGACCATAATACTGATGGTGAAATGTTTTCCGTTTCTTGAGAAAGGTCTATATCCAGCAGATAGCCGCAGGTTATACTACATAAATCTACCCTAACATAACTATTGTACAGGAAGATTGTTGATGAGAATGATGATACACTAAATAAAATTTTACGATTCAGGATCTAATTAAGGACCTTTGAGGAAGCAGTAGACTGCTGCTCATCAGAAGAACTTAAATTATTGTGAACCACCAAAAAGTCCTTAAAGTAAATAAGTCTTACACTTCGGTATTACATCTGCTTTTACTGTGTTGAATCTACATTAAATTATAAATATATGTATGTCATATATAACCAAATTATATTTTTAGTTAAACTTCAATACATCAAGGTTATTATCTAGTTGAACTATGTCAAAATTTTTAATAACTTTTGTCGATTAAGTTATGGTATTTTAAATTGTCTTTAATTCAAATTGTATGAACTAGTTTTCTAGATATAGATATAGTCTAATGAGATAGTCTAGATATTTTTTTAAAAATGTGTGTTAAGAATAAATATTTTTTTATTTTTGATATTTGTATTTAAGAGAGGAAAACAGAGTTATTCGAGTGTCTTATCAGAAATGAGGAAGTTCACCGGCAGTGAGTTTTGAGGAAGAGCCTTGACGCCTACTGTGGTGTGGCACCGCGAGGACAACCACCACCACGCACCGACGGTAAATTAATCCACGATTAATCTGACGAGATCAATTAGTAATTATTAATGGTTTAATTTTCAGGGGTTGAAAACATACCAAAATTTTTCGAAGTATTATAACTTCCATATGTATAATTTCTTGATTTACTTAATAATCATATAATTAATAAACTTTCTTTTTATAATCCAAAACTAAGAAACGGGCAGTTAACTAAGTTGGTATTTTCCCATTCCCAGAGAGAGAGAGTAATAAGCAAATTTTACTGTTTGAAGGGTGCTGTATACTAGTGAAATTACTTAGGTAACGAGACTTACATCTCAAAGTAACGAGTGCAATATGATGCTGTGTATACCACCATAACTAGAGACATTGTTATAGGCAAGCGTATCACTTACTATAAAGTGAATGCTTGTCTCATTGACTTATCGTACAGAAAGGAATTAAGCATAATTACTTCAGTAACTTTACTAACAACGGAACGGAATGTTTTCACAGTACTGTTTGTCGGCTGCAACAGGAGCTGCGGTGGTACCTTAACAGTCTCCAGCAACGTAGACCTACCACCAGTATTAAACACTCGACTCATTCACTGGGTTCTGTAGATCATGACACCAATCAAAAAATTTGTTCCGCCATTTAAAAATCCTGTTTCCAAGCAAGTGGTGAGCTCGTCACCAATTAAACATATTTTCGCGTGACTCAATAACATACATATAGTTTATATATACAACAGCTGATTCAAACACCTGCCCGTTTATACCTTCGCCACGCACACCTTAATGATATACACAAAGTAACGGTTATTACGACAGTAATACTATATTAATAAAGATTGAATTTAGTGTAGTAATTGAACAGTTTAGTGTTAGTAGTCAAGTATACTTTGATGTGTTACAGCGCAAGGCGTTCACCTGATAGTAAATGTAATAACGTGCCGCCAGTTAAGATGGTAATCACAGCACCGTATTGCGATCGTCGTCTTTAAACGTAAGGTATTGGGGTCTCGTTACCGCAGTAAGAGGTGTATGTGGTCCTTTACTACATCTCATACCCAAACAAACTTCACCTGGTTAGGAGAATTAGGGAAAAGAGATGGAGAGAAAGAAAGGAGAGATACGAACGAATCTAAAAGACCTTTACCCACAAGACTTTGGCTTCCCACCAATCTAAAGCTAGCAAGGTGGAAGATGAAGGAGGAGAGAGGTCTATGTCCAGCAGTAGAAGTCTATTAGCTGATGAATGAGTACTTTCACTGGCTTACAGAACATTTCAAACCGGAACACCGCATTACTAGAGCACAGAGCACGTTACTATTTGGCGGTAGAAGTAGGAGCTGCAGTGGTACCTAGACCTAGTTTTCAGTAGTAGTAATAGAGAACCATCACCAGTGACGTAAAGATTAATTGGGACCTGGTTTTAAAGACAGTTTTTTTTATCAATAACCTAACCTCATCATCATCAGCTTCTTTCCTCTGCTAGGTTTCAGCTTTCATCATACTAATACATTCGATACTGTACATGCGTATTCTATCATTAATTTTTCTTTGACAATTAAAACTTATCTTAGTTTTCAAGAATTATTTTTAACTTGTAAACAAAATTTTCCATTGAATCAAAAATATAACCATGAAAAAGTATGTAGAAAAAAATAAGATAATTTTAATTATTTAATTACAACAAAAACTGTGAGAACAACTGATGATATATTCAAAGGAGGTTATTATATGTGTGTATATAAACCACACTAATTTCTATGTATTTTTATATCAATTATGTGATTTTTTTTTTAATTAAGCGACGTTGTTCACTTGGTGGTGAGTTCAAAGCTATCATTCCAAGGTGGTGTAATAAGTCTCCAACATCAGAGACCTTCCGGAAACCTGTCATTCGTTTCCTGTATTTATCATAACTTAACTCTCAACATCTTTTCTAAGATAAGATTAATAAATTTTGTATTATTGTGCTTCTCATTTTCCTGACATGGGTTAGGGTCTTCGTCAACATATGTTTTTATACAACTTCAAATCCTGTTCTTGTATTTATATATGTATATATCTCATCTACTTATTATACATACTCTATTCTCTTTTGTTTGTAGTTATTTACAATTTGTATCTACTGTTTCTTTACACTTATTTTGTATACTTAATTTACTTATTTTTCTTGCAGATCTTACTAGCGATAAATGTACAATATTGTAAGGATATATTTCTAAAGGTTTTACTACTTATCTTCCTAACTATTACTGTTTACTTCTTCTATATTTTTTTCTATATTATAACTTTCTTACAAATATACAGGAAATTCTATAATTAAACTCAATTTTTGTTAATAAATTGATATTATATATGTTTTTAACATACCTTTAATATTTTTTTGAAAAATGATGATAAATAGTATACTTTTTTAAAATAAAAATATCTAATATTCGTACTATAGTATCGTTGCATAACATGAATAAACGGTTTAATAAAGAAGTAAATATCAAACAGTAGTAAGTAGATTAGTATTGGAGATAATACCGTTTGAGATATCAAACGGTATTATCTCCATTAAGTTTATTATAAGGATACTTAAGGAGTTAGTAAATAAATGGTTGATCAACTAAAATCAAATTTCATCATCATCATCATCATCGTAAGCTGATAGTCGTCTACAGCTGGACACAGGACTCCTCAACAGTGAGGAATTTGGACCGTCTCTTACAACGCTAGCTCAATGCCAGAGCATCGTTTGTTGATTAGCATGCTGCACCACAAGCAGGTAAAGTTGGCATTGGTTCCGTGAGGTGTTTAGAACCCCTTATACCCTGATGATGACATATATAAAAAATATATGTATGTTCCCTGATGATGATAGCGTTGATCAGTCTTTTAAGTCATCTCCTAACTCGCTGGA
>DWLS01005240.1:0-12933 GCA_018246255.1 Pachliopta kotzebuea | reverse complement strand
TTGTGAAAATCCTTATGTACTTTCTTTATTTTGTAACTCTGTGATAGTGCACAATAAAGTATATTTGTATTTGTATTGTATTGTAAATATTACTGCGGGTCTGTTTCTAATGTATAGCTAATGTAATTATTGAACACTCAATATTACGTGATGATAAAAATAAATTACTTTATCAATTTTGTTTTTAATTTACTAGCGGCAAATCTCTGTTACCACAGACCGTCTAGGTAGGTACCGCCGTAGTTCCTATTTCTACCGCTAAATAGTAAGATTTAAACATTACTGTGTTCCAGTTAGGAAGGTGTGATAGCTAACGAAATTACTATGGTAATAACTCTCGTTATCGTCCCAAGACTATGAGCGCAATGTGGTGCTGAGTACCATCTTAACCAGCGTCATGTTATTGGCAAGCGTATCACTTACCATCAGGTGAATGTTCGTATCGTCTTAACACTTAAATAGTAATAATAATTATTCCTCAACAAAAACTTTTTTTTTTAATTCATCGTTTTAATTTTTATTCCTCAACCCCTCTGTTACTCTTTACAGCTAATGAGTACAGCAGTAAACATTCAAGTTCATGAGATTTCCTTAAACATTTTGAAAAAGCTGCCCCGGCGGGCTCTCACAGGGGTCAAGAGCCGCCGGGGCACAAGGGTCCTCAAGATTTTAGGGCTCCGTACCCAACGGGGAGATCCGTATCAACGTCCGCATGTTTCTTCGCAGTACTTATTAAATGTATCATTTAATAGATCTCTTGGGGATATTTAGTAATATAGTATCATGTGTGTTACCAGTAATGAGTTACTGAATAATGATGTCGAAATTTACTAGGCTTTAAAAAGGTCCAGTCTAAATGGTAATAGAGATGGCAGTGCCAGGAGTATATCTGATCGAAGAAGGAATGAGGAGATCAGAAGATCACAGTCCTAAGGATTGAATAGACTAGAGGTTTTTTAGATAAAAATCTATTACTGATAAAGGTAGTGCTGGTAGGTTCCTCACCAAGAGGATCGAGGATCTGGTGAGGGAATCCTCTGGATCCAGACATTCCAGTACCTATAAGAGTGGAGATCTTTGAAAGACTACATCCAGCAGGGAGTTTATGAATTAATGATTCTGTAGTAGCTACATACGTACCGGTATTTATATATTATAAAGATATATATGTATATATCTATCTTATATATATATATATATTTTATATATTGTTAATGTTAGTTAAATAAATAATTCTTTATATCAGAAGTAAGTTCCATATTAAAGATGACGTTGAGAGTTGTTTAAAATCGCCGCCAAGAGATGGGGTTACGAGTATTTTGAAACGCAATGAACTCCTTCGAAACGGAGATCTGTTCTTGATGATAAGGATTTCTTCTGATAAGCAAATATTACTGCTGCTGACGGCTCCTGGTTCCAGTAGTAATATATCCGGCTTATGCAATATCTCCAGTGGTTAACTCTCTCTCTTGCTTAATGTAAACGCGTCGTTGTCAGTACATAAATATTTAATGGATACAACTTACTCTTCGTTGTAAGGTTACAATGTATTTTAAATAAGTATTTAATTTCAGATAACTTAATGGACAATTTATTCGCTTTAACGAAACATGAAAGCTTTTGAAGTTTAAGTTAATACATTTTATAATGACTGGAGAATTGTGCTTAGTTGCCGAGGAGGTATTTTTAATTAACCTCCCCAAGGAGGGGGAAACTTGGAGGTCAATGGTGACAGCTATTGTCGTTAACAGGCTCTAATAATGATCCTTTCTCAGAAGGTAAAGATTCATTTGTACAAAAATCATCATCACAAAGCCGTGATAACCCAGTGGTTTGACCGACTCCGATTTAGAACGTGCTGGGTTCGAATCCGGCCTGCACCAATGAATCTGTGTATGTGAATAATACTGTGTTGTAGTTTGAAGGGTGCTTGCTGTATGATAGTGAAATTACTGAGGTAACGAGACAATGTGGTGTATACCATCATAACCAGCGCTATGTTATTGGCTTATATCACTTACCATCAGGTGAACGCATATAATAAAATGTTCTAAGAACATTTGCGGTTATTACCTTTTGAAGGTATCATCATCATCATCATCATCATCATGGTCCCAAACCTCACTGAACAACAACAAAGACTCTGGCTACTCAACCTGAGGGTTGCGTGGTAGGAAGCAGCCCAAATCCTTCCAACTTTGTGGGAAGCCATTGCCCAGCAGTGGACGTCTATCAGATGATGATAAATATACAGAATGAAAATCAATGATGGATAATGCGTAATAATTTTCAGAAACCATAGAAATATTTTCAGTTTTCACAGAATTCATAACTAAAGATATAAGCTCTCAGAAAAAGCTTTGTATGGAATTCTGCGAAAATTTCATCGGATAATATACACAATATTATTCAACGATAAATCCGTTCACGTGATACTAAGTGATAACGCTCGCTTATAACATAATGTAAATTGTGTTACCCCAGTAATTTTATTAGCTATCGCACCCATCAAACTGTTACACAGTAATGTATTCACATTACTATTTGGCAGTAAATAATAGCCGCGCTACTTAAACGGTCTAATTACCAGCTGAAGTATCAAGAAAACTTGTTCTTTTATATTTAATTATAATCTTTTATAAGGATATAAATAACACTATCACTTAAAGTTATGAAGCTGAAGTTAGCTTATATTTTATATGAAGTAAGTTAAGCCTAAACTTAGTTTTAAATTAAAATACTACTAACATTGTTACGTTGTTACGATTTGATACTTAAAGCACGTGATATTAGGTGTTATACTAACTTAGATTCGAACCCGGTACTTACAGAATGGAAGGCATTAATATTGGTTTAACTTAGTAGTTCCTATGCACATGATTTCAACTTAAAACACTTTCTTTTTATACAAGAGGATAAATTTAGTTAATTTGGATAGTTGCATTGCAACTCATACTATTCTAATAATGTATCGTTAGATTTATTTAACTGTTGGTTAAATTTATGACTTTTAATGTTAAATTATGTATGAACTATTATATATATATTAATATATAAATTAACATATACTTATTTATATATTTGCTCAAAGTAAACAGAAAATGTTTTTAATAAAACCTTGCGACCGGTCCCATGGTGTAATGGTTAGCACTCTGGACTCTGAATCCAGCGATCCGAGTTCAAATCTCGGTGGGACCTTACGATTTTTTTATTTATATTTACTAACATTTATTTATTTTTTATTTCTGATATATAAATATAAATAAAATCTACAAAATAAACACTTAAAATCTACTAGAAGAATACGTATTATTTGTTTTTGCGATATATAAAAGGATAACTCATACTATAATAAGTATGGTAATGTAAATATTAAAAAAGAATATTAATGACCTCAATATTAATTAAGACTATCTTAAGGTCTATACCTACCTAAGATTGTAAACAATATTTAATTTTATTTAGAATTTATATTCAATAGTTAACTTTTAACCCAAACGTCGTCTCCATAGAAAAGTAACTTCTGAAGACTGGAATATAAGATATAATTACATCCAGTACCTGGAGCTTGGAGTCAAATATTGAGGAGTTTGATTGGTGAAAAGGTACCCTCAAACCCACCTGTCTAACTGCTGTGATCAAGTTGTCATGATATGAGGATTGGAGTATTTTGATAGCATCTTCCAGATATAGACCTCTTCCAATAGTAGAGGGTTTTGGACCATCTCCGACCAAACTGGCCCAATGGAGGTTAAAGAGGAGCAAAATCCAGAGCCTAATTTGTTGTTTAGCAACGTGAGGAACAGGTAAATTGTTTTATGTTCCGTGTTCTTGTGTGGGATCTCTTACACCCCTAATTTTCCTTCACCATATATTTAGTCAAACATAAAGATTTGTATGCTGAAGAATATTGAGATTTGTATGCTGCAGAAATAATTTTTAGTGTTAGTTTTAAAAGCGATCTGGCTTTGTGAACTGATTACCGCGGTAACTGAAACCGTTAAACTTAACTGCATCCAATAAAAACAAATGTTTGTATTGAATTTCGATGCGATCTGATTCCGATAACGTTCCCGCTGCAGTTGTTAACTTATACTTACTTTAGTATTTAATCTATTAAGAATATTTTTCCTCAACTCTGTGTCTGTCTCTCGGACACTCCTGGAGCTGGACACGTGTCTGGTGTGGATGTTTACTGGGCACGGTATATAAATCTGGTGAAACAATCATATTGAATACATACGAGTGGTATATTCGATACCGCATTTATTATGTTTACTTCTTCACCACAATCCCATCTGATTTTAATATCTTCTTTTTTATATTGTAAATTCTTATTCACTATTCAATAGTTTAATGTAGTGAGTTTATTCGATGATGATGACGACATTCCTCATTCTTCAGGACCTTTAATATTCCATTACATTACACTGCCTTTGTAATAACATACCGGACATATACGTGGAATATATTTGTATAGGAATAATGATAAAAATATGCATAGTTATAATACTTAGTGATTCCCGGCACCACTTCCGGTTAGACTACTAGAACCGGATATGGCTGAGAACCATACAGACGGAGCCAGGGTTTACTTAGTATGAGACACCGCTTTGTAGACCCCGGAGATATTTATATTGAAACAGTAAATGCCTTTTTTTATTGTAGTAATAAGTTTAAATTAAAAAACCGCTGTGTGTCTGTGAAACGCCGTTCCTCTCACTGTCAATTTTGCGATATATTTATATAGGATCCATATACAGTATATAGATTATTGACAACTTCCGGTTGGTCGGCCTGAACCGGAAGTACATAAACAAAAATATTTTTTGGTGAGGAACTCATTTACTTTAATAAAGATATCAATAATATGTACTATTAAAGTACTTGATGACTTTTGGTCCCACTTCCGATTGGTCGGTTATATTGAAAGTATATATAAATAGTAAGTTTTATACAAGGAATATATTTGTATAAGAATAATGTCAGAAATATGCATAGTTATGGTATTTAGTAACGAAGCAGATATGGCTGAGAACCATCTCTGTACTCACCTCAATATTAACGCCAAGTTTCATTTTGGCCACAACGAAAATCGTACACAGACACACACTTGACTAAATCATAGTCAAAGCAAAATTGATAATACTATATATAATTAAGTACTGCGTATTATTATAATAAAAACTTGTATAACACAACGGTGTATTATTAATATAGGAATCTGATCGTTTCATAGAAAGAGTTATGTAATGGTAGAAAATTTAATTAGCATCAGAAATAATTATTTTGTGTAAACCTGAAAATTAAACTTGAAAACCAATCAATTAGATATTAATTACAATATCTTTTTGGATACTAAATAGCTTATTGGTTTGAACTAATTCGGGCAAGCACTAATTAATTGTTCAATTTATATGCAGTTAGTATAACACCAATACCAAATGCTCTGACGGTGAAGAATATCGTGAAGAAACCTTATCTATGTGATGATCATCCATCGGACTGCTATGTGGAATGGAGAAGGCAATGCCAACACCACTACATTATAACTGACGAGGAAGTTATCAAGTTGTCTACACATGATGACCACAACCCTCAGTCATGAGGAAGTATGATTTAAAACCCATAACATGCCGTTGGTTAAGATGACACAGCACCACATCGCGCTTGAGATGTTAGTTGTTAAATCTCGTTACCGCAGTAATTTAATTACCATACAGCACCTTTCAAACCGAAACTCAGTAATGTTAGCAAATTATTATTGGATGGTACAAATAGGAGTTGCGGCGGAAGTTATTTAGACAGTCTCTGGTAAAGGGAACATTCTTCTTCATCTTCATCAGTCGATAGACGTCTACTGACAGATATTGGCTTCTCCTAATAGTAATAGGATTTGGGCCATCTCTCACCAAACTGGCTCAATGCGGGTTGGTATCGGATTATTCCGTCCGTATATTATCTCCTCCCACCTATACTTTACGTCGTGTCCTTTCATTATTAACTTTTCTTTCATCTCCTATCTTCTTCACATCCTCTAAACTTTACATCAATAATAATCATTATATGAATAACGATCTAGAAGTATTTTTGGAGAGATTTTTGATATTTTAATCCATTTGTTTTTAAAGTATAATCACGCAAAATCCCTGCCCATTACAGAGTCAAGTGACCCCCGCTGCGGAGTCACTTAGCTACGTGATCCGGCAAACTGAGCATGTCTAGAATTTTTAAAATTAATGGCAACCGCGTTATCTGGAGACAGGCAGATCTCTAGAAATTTCATAATTTATTATCTGCCATCTTATTTCTAAGGTGAGTTGAGCTTTAAAGTGATTTATTATTCTTTAATCTCCCACACGAAACAGAGTGTTTACACATTGTTACTATTTAGCTGCATGTATTTGTATAGTTGTTTATTTGTAGCTGTTTAATAAAGAAATTGTTTATCGAACTCCTTCTAGAAATTTTTAGTATCTTCTTATTTATATCTTCATCTTCATCAGCCAGTAAACATCTTCCGCTGGATATAGGCCTTCCTCAATTGTGGAGAGTTTGAGCCGTCTCCTACTACGCTGGTTCAATGGGGGTTGGTTAGGGGTTCGAATTTATCAACTGAGGTTGGCTAGAGGCTTTATTTCTATAAGAATTTTTAAATTTACTTCCCATTATTACATAAATAATTACAATTCACTGGTAAAACGGTTCAAATCACAGTTCTATATAGTTAATGACACCATTACCATGAAATCTGAGCTGACTAGTGCCGCAATCCGAAACATTCACCTAATCCATTGGGCCCAATTAAATATTTAAATTTGCTTTATTAATACCTTAACAATTAATCTTTACGGACGCTGTTAAGGAGGGAGAGAGGGGAAGGGAGAGGAGAGGAAGAAGGAAGGGCGCCAGCCTAAACAAATTGTTTACGTAAACAACAATTTAATGAATAACAAACATAAGTAAATGAAGAAATACAATGTATATATTTTTAATTGAATTAGTACGTAATTAAAACGGATGATAGGTTTTTGGGGACCGGAGACCGCAGATCGAAGACCGGTGGTTACTGTTCGTTAATATCATTTTTTCACAAGACGAGCAAAGTCTTCACTTGATGGTAATCTATACATTTGTCCATAATAACGCAGTGCTGGTTAAGATGTTACACACTGCACCAAATTTCGCTCTTCGCTTTGTAACTTAAAGTATTAAATCTCGTTATCACAGTAATTGAAAATTTTGTTTGTAACAAACAGATAATTCACTTTTATACATATGTTTACATGTAGACAGTTCTGCTGCTCCTCGGCGCACTGCCAACGTTATTAGGAAACGGAGCCCGTCTGAAACAGAAATTAATATGAACCGTACCCCAGCTGCTAGTGTAAACACCTTACGCAACCCCTCCCCCTTCGCAACCTAATATCGAAAACCGATAATCTGTCAGCTGATCTCGTACAAACTTCTCCCTTTGTAAGGGGGGCGACGCCGTCTGAGGGCCGGATTACAGAAGCATGTAAAAGTCAGCATTAAACTTTATCCGTTGGAAAAAGTCAGATCTTCCACGTATATTATAACTTGAAGCCTTTTATTTAAAGCCTTATTTAATAACTCGCTCACACTTAACCATAACTTCAAGTAATGTTAAGTGATATAGAGATAGAAGACGGTGAAGCTTGAAATACTTTATCAGTCGATAGACGTCCACTGTTGGATATGGGTTGGATAAAAAGATGATTTGGGCCTTCTCCCACCACGACTGGCCCAATGCGGGTTTGTAGTGTTGTAGAGTCTCCTTTGGTGATCATCAGAGTGCACCCCTAGCAGGTGCTTTTTTTGTGTAAGTCTTACATTCTTGTTATTTTCTTATCTCTCTCTTAATCGACATCAGCTCCTTAATAGCCTGTTTTGGGCCAACTCCCACCTCGCTGGCCCAATTCGAGCTGCACCACGAGCAGGTGAGGTTATGGACAAGTGAACACTTATCAGATGAAAAAAGAAGTAATTCATATATATTCTTCTTCTTAGCAAATATTCTCGCCTTCAGTAGAACCGGAATCAAACTTACGACCCCCAACACAAGGGATGCTATCAACCAACACTACTCAAGTTACAACTTAAAGTTTAATGTAAACGGTGGTCGGGGGTCATTTATCAAAGTCGTTGGTAACGTGACCTGAATTAAGTAACAGTAGGTCTAAGTTGATACTGACCACTTGAAGCTATCAAATTATTTACAATATTAATTTATTACTTAATCCTCACTTATTTAACTGAAGTTAAATAATTGGTAAGTGTAATGGAAAATGATATACTTCGATGAATCATGCGAAGCTTTCACCTGATGGTAAGTGATTCGCTTGCTCATGACATACTGGTTGAGATTATATGCACCACATTACGTTCATCACCTTGAGACATTAAGTATCGTTACCGCGGTAATTTCACTAGCATACAGCACCCTTAAAACCGGACACGGTAATGTTTGCAAATTACTATTACGCAGTATAAATATGCAAACATTATCAACACACTGTGCGAATGATACTATGTTTCAGTAAGAAGGTTGCTGTATTCTAGTGAAATTACCGCGGTAACGATACTTAACATACGTCTCATGGTGACGAGTGCGATATGGTGATGTATACCATCTTAACCAGAGAATTGTTATAAGCAAGCTTATCACTTACTATCAAGTGAATGGATTGATCAGAAAAATTGTATATGAAAGCTGAATGAAAGGAATATTCTAGATCAGTGATTCCCAAATTGGTCTATATCGACCCCTACGGGTCTATGACAATCTGCAAGGGGTCTAGCGAAAAAAAATTTAGGGGTCCACGATAGTTGATCTCAACACATCTTTCTCACTAATAATATTGACTTATTGCTTATGTTTACTTTAAGTTTTTAACATTAAACTTCACTACAGTTAGAAATTTACAGGAGATCAATATCAGGTAAGTAGGGGGTCTACACAACACGGAAACACATGCAAAGGGGTCTACGACACAAAAAAGTTTGTAGAACTCTGACTTAGACAGTCAGCTACGGAGACCTTCGACCAGTAGCTTAGCTTTTATCTTTGTATACCTTCGCTTACATACATATATATATATGAAAGATGATGCTATCGTTCCTTAGGAAAAGCCTACGTCCAGAAATGAATTGCTGCAGACTGTTTAAATTAAACAATGACTAGACCTTTACCCATAACATAAAAAGGGAACCCTAAAAAAATACTTAAAACAGTACTTGGTTTATACGGAACCAGTTCTTAGTAACCACTCGTTTCTAAGTAAATATGTATGTAGTAAATATTATAAAATAGTCTAGAGTTTAAAGTAAGTAATGCTAATGTGAAGATGCGAGTATCCAAGCAGTTCACTCGATACTAAGTGATACGTTTAGTTCTAGTTAAGATGGTATACACTATATATTTACAAGTGAACAGCCGAATGATAAATTATGTTTTTTTAACAAAAAAACCTTAAAAACCCTTGGGGTAAATGACCCAGGGGTCAGATTTTTCCAACTTAATCGCCGTATATGAATCCTGTTAGCATTCTTGATAGGAAAGTTTTTGTTTTTCAATTAAAGGCTGTGATTATTTTGGAGTACGAGGAGAACAGGCTTCACTGTTATTTGCGTGATGTAACAAGTAGGTACATGACCATGTGAAGGAGCCGTCTGCTGACCATCAATTACTTTCCCTGCATCCAAATCGGTTCACGTCCCGGCCTTCATATTGCAGTCTCCACCAATTTGCATACTCTTTGATATGGTAATAAATTCTAATGCAAGCAGTACTGCAGTTTTGTATAGAAACGGAGGAAAATAATATTTTCTATATATAAATATATCAATACATTTTTTTTGTATATTGTACCGACGTCATTTATTGACGAGTAGCGAAATTGATACCGGAAGAATAATCGAGCTGTTTCCAGAATGTTCGATCGCCGCGAGTAGCGAAAAGATTCGAAACAGCATCGTGAATGTTCCGTTATAAAGTTCATGTAATTCAGACTATAAAGAAAGTTCTGGAATAAAATGACGAATAACGAAGAGAAGATCTAAATTCGTGGTACATAATTGGAGTCAGTCGTGACTCGGGTGAGCTTACGGTGGAGAGGGAGCTGTGATGAAGAAAACCTAAGAGAATTACGAAGAAGATTAAGTGACCGTTTGTGTGAAAGTGTTATTGTGACGGTGAAGTTCTAAAAAGTGCTCAGTGTTTGTAAATCTGTTTGCGTGTCGTGAAGTGTTAAAAGAAAATTGTGATCTCAGCGATTCCCTGTTTCTGTGAGTCGTGAATAAATTAACTCAGAAATTTCCAAGGTGTTTTGACTCTATCCTCCGCGCTCGTAACAATATTTTCAACTTCAGTTAAAAGTTTAACACATTCAATGCCTTCCACTCGGATCCGAGCAAGCGGCTTGTTCATCTTCTAGCGATCAGTAAGCCGCCAGTGTTTAAAGTGATTGTACGTTGTTTTACGCGCTCACTCTCACATTATAGTTAACTTACTTATTAAAATAATAGTAATAATCATGTACATTCATCTTTATTTTTAAATATTCCTATAAACTTAATCAAAATTAAATTGGAACTAAATACATCTCGAGGTAGATTCGTGCGATCGCTAGCTGCCGGCACTCGTGTTTCATTGTTGTTTTTTTTTTTAGTGAAGTAATGTATTTTGTATGAAACTATCGTTTCATTTAGCTGTACCAATATAATAGAGTGTAAATATTGCTGATAAAACGTATTAAATAAATATATATATTTTTATCATGATCGATTCTTTCCCAGTGCCACCTTCAAATGCGTCCTTAGCACTATCGTTTGTCTTCGTTTTCGGAAGAGGTCTCCTAACACATTGTGTGTATATATACATATATGTATACATACACATATACATCCTTATTTAAACGACAATGTCCATCCGTCCGTCTGTCTGTCAACAATTTTCAATCTGTAGAACTACAAGGTGCAGGAGCTGGTGCTGAACATTTGTCATACATACGGATCTGCCGGCTGCCGGCGCCCGTGTGTCATTGCTGTTTTTTTTAGTGAAGTAATGTATTTTTTATGAAACTTTCGTTTTATTTAGCTGTACTAATATCATAGAGTGTAAATATTGCTGATAAAACGTATTAAATAAATATATATATTTTTATCATGATCGATTCTTTCCCAGTGCCACCATCAAATGCGTCCTTAGTACTATCGTTTGTCTTCGTTTTCGGAAGCGGTCTCCTAACACATTGTGTGTATATATACATACATATAGACATAACTATTTAAACGACAATGACCGTCCGTCTGTCCGTCGGGTTGTCGAGTTCTGGCTGCATAAAGTTTCAGAATTTTGTATGGAACTCTTGTATATACATAGCAGAAACTTGAACAAAGACTTCATTCGTAATTCTATTGTGTATTCATATTAATCAAAAGCGATACCAAATCGCGTGGTATTAACCAAGTAACATTTGATTGCGCAGTTTATCAAGATTAACAGGAACGGGGTCCGCCTCCGCCGCGCTCGAAGGAAATGGGCAGGCATTTTTCACTTGACGACTTATCGGAGGCCTAAACTTCATTTACCTGGGGACCGGATCTACATAATGCGAGGGATCGACGGCGCGTGCCCAGAATCTGGAGCCGAAGACCAGAGGAGAGAGTTCAGCTTCATTGCTTTCACAGCGGGAGCGAGAGGCGTTACAGGAACAGGTTCCAAAAACAAGTATATTAGGTGTTTTTTTTATATGTTTCTTTATGAAGCAAAGGTCAATGCTTGACCACGATCCCACTTGGTACTAAGTGATGATATGATCTATGGTAATAAAACGTATTAACCTAGTAAGTGCCTATTGTTTCTATATATATTTATTATTACATTTTTGAATAGTCTGAAAACCTTAATAGGTTTATCAAGACATTACGTTACTTTTATTTATTTATTTATTTTCATTATTATTAATAAAAATAGCCAATAACAGGTCTTCACAAATAAAAGTCTTATTAGACAAATATCACAGCGCAAACAGAACAAAGTGAAAGACAAAAAAATCTAACAGAAATGAAGTTACAAAATCACAATAAGAAGGGGTTTCACTTAGTTTAATTCTTACAGTTGCCAATAATGAAAAAGGTTCGATAAAAAGCTTGTCTTACAGAATTAGAATTAGTTTTTACGACACAATTATAAGTTACTTATGCACTATTAATTTTACTACTCTACGATATTTTTTTTTACTATTGCTAAAAAGAGAAGTAGTCAGTAAGAACAGAATACGTACGAGTCGACTGCCGGTACCAAACAAGGGATGCCCCAATTTATATAGTACTGGAGTTGTTGTAAAAACACTTCCAAATATTTAATATATCTCCCTTTTAAAGGTAAGTAAAGAAAATCTAAGAGAATATTAACACATAATAAAGAAGTACTTTTAAATTTTATGGAGAAGATTACACAGGATTCTGTTGAAAGATATAAAAATAATTAGCAAGTAACAATGTATATGTCGGAAGTAGGCTTTCGCTAGAATCGATATGAAATATTAAACTTACAGTACATAGATAATTACTACTTGTACAGAACAAAATGCAGAATACTAAAGATTTTAGTTCAGTGATTATTCACAACAAGTAGCCCATAGAAAACTGTGAAACTTTGTACACCAACAACTTGGAAACCCGACCACATACCAACAAAATACCAACTGCTCTGATCTTATCTAAGCGAGATCTGTCTGTATGAAAAATGTTCAGCACCAGCTCCTACACATTGTAGTTCTACAGATTGAAAATTAATGACGAACAGACGAACAATGTCGTTTAAATAAGGATTACTTTTATCATTTAATACAAATACAAAATGTTTCGACACTTTATAAACACAAGAACAATATAAAATAACAAGCT
>DWLS01005239.1:0-12939 GCA_018246255.1 Pachliopta kotzebuea | reverse complement strand
TCTCTTGTTGAGCAGCAGTCTGGCCCTATCACTACGTTTTGATATAAACGACGTTGTTACTATTGCGATTTGTACATTAGAATGATGAGAAACGTTGTCTCCTCTCAAACCTCTTCTTGGCGTATAAATATTACACATATGTATAAAGTATTTTACTTTATACAAATTAATTTTTGATTTCTGCTTCAATAAAAAGGCAGTAGGCTTACAGTGCTCTTCAAAATATTCACTAAATAACACTTTAATTGATAGAGTTACCTTAAGCAACGTATCTCGCCCGTCCGGGCCTGCCAGTAACAAAGTATGACCGCAAGGTTTCTGATGCAACCCGTCGACCGCAAAACATTTGTATGGGTGTATTGAACCCGATGTAATGCTTAACATGATCGATTACTCTTTGTTAAATCAGATTGTCCCGTGGCCAGAGACCATTTGATTAGCGTCGGGTATACTTTGCTTTATTTGTTTTTGTCAATATCTCTTTGTGATGAGATTTGGTTATAAGTTTCAAGCTATTCAAATACGCTCTAATCCTCCATTTATAAAGTAATTGCTGTTAATAACTCAATATTCCTTTCCAAGTTTGATGTAGTGTTTATAATTATAACAATATTAAAAATAGTAATTTATAATACTTCATAGTTATAAAATATTTTTTTATTGAAATAAGTTTTAACCTTCTGTTAAATTACAAAGTTGTGTGTAAATGTTAGATTGCGCTAGTTAGTGATTAAAATTATTGTTTAAGTTCAAATTTGATTTAATTTTGTTTTTTTTTTTTAATAAAATATGTTTAACTTAAATATTAAATAAGTTTTAATGGAGTAACAAGACTCAGCACTTCTAGGGTCTTAAGGCTATGTATGCAATCTTAATTAGTGCCGCGTTGTTATGGACAGTCGTATCACTTATAATCAGGTGAACGTCTTACTGGTCTCGTCAAATATCTTCTTTTCAAAATTTATTTTCATAAATGACCACCTAAATCCGTATGAATGTTTAAATGTTAAAACTACAATTATAAAGCTTCAAAACTTACAGAAAATGATTATAACGTTTTCTCTGTTATAGTATGTTAATAAAATCCTCTTTATTTAGAATTTTGAATCAATCAAGTTTATATAAAGCGAGACCAATAGAGAATTCTATTAAACTGAAACGAAAGCGATAGTGGCCTTGCGTACCCATTTCCCGTTCACTATCTTCCGATGAAGGTGAAAATTGTCTACGTACAAATATGGTGCGTCTATAAGCAAAAATTTGAAGGCTGCAGCTTCCATTTGTTATTAGTAGTTACTGTACGGGGTCAATATAAAAATAGCTTAGTAGGGTAATAGAAGAACTTACTCATGCAATTATTTTTGTCTGGGTACGCTCTAAACGAAGCTTGATTGAATGCCGATCAAAATAATTAGAGGATAAAGCATGAAGAAACATGAACTAAGTAGTCGTGATGCCGCTGGCACTTATTATCATCCATTATTGTTAGAAACGGAGCATTGTGTTTACTATTGATATGAAAATCGTTACGTTGTGAAATAACGGTAACAAGAATATGAAACACTTAAATTTTTTTATTCCTCGTAGTTACGACACAAGTAAAGCGTTCACTTGATGGTAAATGATAGGCTTGTTTAAAAAACGGCGCTGGTTAAGGTACAGCACCACATTGAGTTCGTCGCTTTGAGACAGAAGGGTTAAGTATCGTTAACCTAGTAAATTCATTAGTTTACAACGTGTTTCAAATCGAAACACAGTAATGATTGCACAGTAATATTTGCCGGGTGCAATAGGAGCTGTGGTGGGACCTACCTACACGGTCTCCGTCAACAGAGACCTGCTACCAGTAAAAACATCTACTCGTAAAATATTTTTATAAGTGGTCTGATTTTTTCATCAGTTTGTTAATATAATGAATAATTCATATATAACAGTTAAAAAGATATTTATTGTTTTGATCGTGGCTTTATATAACTCCTTAACAACCACATTTCCTGATTGTCTCATAGCAAAAGAACTTATAAAATTTAATTGAATCTGATAAAAGGAATGTCAGTCTAATATGTGAATAAAAAAATCAGCTGTATTTGTCTTACAACACCGGGATTATAAATTATGAATGCCAGTTTCTCTAAAGTTCACGGTAGGTGGCAGTGTCGGAAGTGTACGAATATAAAAATTAATCAGCTCCATTGGCACGCCCTGCAGTGCGTCGTGGCGTAACGTCTGTCTATCTATAAAACGAATGGAAAGCGTATGTACAAATGACTAGATCAAATTTGAGTGTATAACAAATTACATTAAATTTAAATGCTCGTTGGAAATCTGGTAGTAGGCCAAACAAGTTGCACGCTTTAGTGTTCCCGTTTGAAAAGCTCTGTAGCCAGTGAAATTGTTCTGGCAAGAGATTCAACGTCTAATAAGAGACATTAATAGACAATAACAAGTTGACATTGTAACAAGACAGGTTGTTATTATGAATATTATCAACCTTGCACCGTATGTGGTTCAAGAACATAACCAGGAACCTCTATCTTTTAAATCCTGTACATTTGGTACGGGCAACAAAATCAATTGAAGTTTTGAATTATCATATCATGTTGAAGTTCCTCATAAATAATACATAATATTTAAGAGGAAAATCACAATTTTACTGTTTTATTCAAATAGTAATCAATATTGTCGTCATTTTGCGTTTAAAGTGTTAAGAGTCATGTTCAAGGTTGAATTTGGTATGACATGTTGACATTTCTCATTCACAGCGGATACTTGCGGTTGTATGGCTTAAGCTTAAGAGTATATATCTACAGTAATAATTTTGCACAAAAAATTATAAGAACGTAGAGATAAAACACAACATTTTTCTATTCAAGAGATTTTTTCTTTAAATTTTATTGGGAAACTATCATTATGGCGATAGATTTGAAATAAAAAGGCAGTTACATAGTTAGTGGTCCCGGAAACAAAACCGGGGTTTCCGTGTTATAAGATAAGTTGTTAGCAATGAACTATTATTAAAAATTTCAATATAAAGCTATATTTATAAGTATTACAACTTATTCCTGGTTTTTACAGATGTATTTCTTGTTATGTGTTAAGAATTTTTAAATAATATACACTTTGGTCTGCAAGTAATATAAAAATCTTGACAAATGTGCGGTGCGTTTAAATGTATTCTACTAAATTTGTTGTTTTAGTGATATCTCGTTGTATCTGTGTAGCGAATTAAAAATCGATCTTGTAGTCTAAACAAAAAACCAGTATGTTGAAACTTTCGCCGACGGTCAATGCCATCGGACGGACGTCGTTGCGTTGCATCGGATTGCATATTAGATGAAATTCTAGTATGGTCGCGCGTACTGTAACCGGTTGAATCGATCAGAAGAATTCACTTACTATACAGTTAGTAAATTATATTAAAAATAAGTAACAAATTAGGAAGGTGTCATATTTTCAGATGTGTCTAAAGTACACTTAAATTAGATATGAAATAAACATTTAAAATTACCTGAAATTGATATATGGACTGTTTATTTTAAAAGTAGTGTAAGTCCATTTTTGAGAAAAATGAGCTATCACGTAATTCATGCTTAATTTAATGTCAAGTTTTTATGTATAACTAGTCGGTGTTTAATTTCTCAAAAAAATCCCAGTTTTTGTGAAACTTAAAATCGGTCGGTAAATGAAATTGCATATGATTTGCCTGTATTTTTAAATCAGCAAATATAGTGACCTCTAATTTTCTCGAAACAAAAGAAAATGGACTTACACCACTTTGATATTAAACGGTCCATATATTATTTTTTATAAAAGCGTAATAGTATAATACTTTGATCATATACGAAAATAAATTAGAACAGGAAAAATTAAGCATACCTGAAGTAAATAAATGAAAACTTTAAATTTAGTAATAAAGAAAAATAAGCTATTTAGTACATACATAAGTAATGTATATGTTTTAACGAAGGCAAGTTCTAGACACGTTTTGTGAACTACAAACGTATAATACTTTAGATATTATAAAAGAAATTGTATTGACAAGAATTCAATAAAATGTAACTTATAGTTTAAAACAAAGATTTTAAAATTTTTTCAGGGTTTCCAAAGAGTTAGTGGTTACCCCAAGAACAATGCTGGATTTACCTATACCAGGTTAATTGAAAAAAGTAAATATGAAAGGTTTTCATAAAGGTGGCGATTGTACGCTATGTTTGGTATCCGTTGACCTGTACCGATGGTGCGTACTATTTAGAATATTATGATGGTGCTGCAGTAATAATTATACAATCAACTGTAAACTGTTACGCAACGGACGCCAGGTCCAGGGGAAGTTGGCGGGATGCGTAATCGCATCAGTATTCGATGTATAATAGCTCAATACTTTCACTAAGCACCGATTAATTCCCGAACTGTACCTGCTTGTGGTGCAGACGCCGCGACTTGAATCTGATATCAACTAGAGCGGAACACTTGCGACAGTCGCCAACGCGATAACTCGATTGTTAGTACATCAGAATCGATATTTCTCTGATATAAGACGCCGGAAAAACTCAAAGAATGCGCTTTTTAACCACCAAATAACAGGGTATGTTATTTATTTATTTGAACTTCATTGAAACACCTAAAATTAGAGTCCTTTATACAGACTTAATGCATATAACCATTCTCTACCAATCAACCTAAGAAGATGGAGAGGCTGTGATAGGTGAAGTGTCAAAGTTAGATTTAAAGCATAAGAAAAATGTTCGTTATAGGTACTATTTATCAGTGTAACTCATTAACGACTGTTTAGTGGTAGGTCTGTTGCCATAGACCATTTAGGTAGCTACCAACGAAACTCCTGTTTCTACCACTAAATAGTAATATGCAAACGTTACTGTATTCCCGTTTGAAGAATTCTGTATGCTAGTGAAATTACTAAGGTATCAATGCGTACCACATTACGTCTCAAAATGACAAGTGCAATGTGGTGCTGTAAATACCAGCTTAAGTAATGCCACGGTGTTATGGTCAAGTGTATCACTTACCATCAGGTCATTAGTTAACTAATGAGGCAATAGTTGGAATATTTACGCATTACGATCGTCGCCATTAACCACTGTCAAATTTCATATAGTAATATCACTAAAACTGTTACGGACAAGCGTATCACCCATCATCATGTGAACGCTTTGCCCGAATCGTCGTATAAAAAAAGTTTAACGATTTATTTACTATATTATCAAATGGTTATTTTCTAACCAATACAGTTTAAATTTAATGTTACTCCATTTAGGCAGCAACGAATTTTCTATTAAAGACAATTTCTTAAAAAAACAACAGTTACTTATAAACCGAAAATAATATAAAAACGAAGTGTATGAAGTAGTTGTATTACACAACAAATAGTATTACGGTATCTGTATCACAAGATATGTCACAAAAGAAAAAAATATATTTGTACCAAATTGCGCAACGCCGTACACGCTTGTCCAAATTCGGCCGTCGCCTTGGGCCTGTGACTTTAATGAGTGATTATATACTATCATAACTGTTACATAACTGTAATAAGGTCTGTTATGTTATCATATAAACTAGTAGGATATTGGGTAAGATAGGATCAGTCGCTTACTGTTTCTATTCACGTATCAAACGTAGATAAATCCGTGTCCTTCCGTTACAGCTGCTTTCTCTAATCGTGAGTGCAATAGCAAGTGCGGTTTCGTAATGGGTGGCACTGCCCTTAGAGCACCAGTCCGGTGCTTAAGTGTGTCAATGTTTTAATTAAATCGCATAGGTGATTATTAAATGCGGCACTCGTCGCTGTTGAGTAACACGAGTTAACGTTGGCTTCGAGCTAGTGAAAATGAAATCTGATAACGCGCGGTGTTTATACTGTTTCATTGTAACACACGATGCAAGTTAAACGACCTTGAGTTGTTTGTGCGTGAGAGTTTTTATTTAGACGATAAATAACTATAACAATTAACAATTTCTTATCATCATCATCATTAGTTCATACGTTCACTGCTGGACATTGGTCTCCCACAAAAGAAAAAGGATTTGGGCACAATATGGATTAGTGGGGAGCCGTAGCCTCGTTTGTTAATTAGCAGGGTGCACCGCAAGAAGGTGAGGTTAGTTTTGATCCCATGTGTTGTTGTGGGGGTCCTTTTTCGTCCTAATTTTTTTATACTTACCATTATATAATAGTTACTACGGGTAGTAGGTCTCTGTTGAAGTAGACCGTCTAGGTACCACCGCAGCTTCTATTGCAGCCGACAAACAGTACTGTGCAGACATTACTGTCTTTGGGTTTAAAGAGTGCTGTATGCTAGTGAAACTACTGGGGAAACGAGACTTAGCACCTTATGTCTAGAAGCGACGATTGCTATTTAGTGCTATGTACCATCATAAACAGCGCCTCGTTGTTATGGACAAGCGTATCACTTACCATAACTTGAACATCTCGCACAGATGTACGCACGAGATTGTAGAATAAAAAAAATGATCTAAAATTCCAATATAAAAAATCACTTAAAACTTTCTGAATATTACCTTTGTTTATACAATAATTATCACATACATATAATTTATTTAAATGGGAACATTATACAAAGGGACACATAGTCAGCGACATCTAAAAAATTATTTCTTCATATAATTTTTACATTGCTTAATTTCATAATAAATGATATATTTACACAAAATTTTAAAAAAATATTAATATTTTCAGTTTTATAAGACGTGGTTAAATTTTTCCTGTTATTGGGGGAGGTCTTTCCTTAGCTGTGGGTGTTTATCGATTTATTATGAAAATGTTTAACTGTATCCAAAAAATATTAACAATATTGCTAAACCTTAAAGATCGGAAGTAATGCATTGTATAAAGACGAAAGAAGTTACACACAACTTACTTAACATTGAAACATGAAATATAAGTTGCTTAAATTAAATTGCCGCTAATGATATTTTTTAATATTGACTACCGCATCTACATTGCAAGTATTATTGAAAGTAGTAACATAAAGGGTAACGTTTAATAGTGCATTTAACAATGGCGTTATACAACTGTTACCGTAACAGATAATCGTTTCCTTAACGTGGAATTATGCTGTCTGTAGGTATTCCAGCCGGTAGTCAAGGGTGATTGGCTGCCAATTTGAACGCCTAACTTAATTCTAAATGCACGCTCTCTAACAGATACATATTGTTACGTAATAGCATTTTACTACTGAAATTATTGCTGAGTTACTTAATGCTTAAGTAAAGCTAGCAACTTAATATAGATTCAATAGGACACAAATTATTTTTTACAATGTGGTGGGATATCTAAAATTTTATAAACGAAATAGTATTGAAGATAGTTTCGTAATAAGGTATGTAAATGGTTTCTTGTGGTATCCTATAAATAAGTATACAACCTTCTGGTTCTCGCTGCTGGGACTAGAAGCCTTACTTTTAGTATATGAGGGTTTTTACAATGTTTTCCATCAAAAGAATCTGAAGGTCACTGAAGGTCAAACACGCTCTTCTTAGAGGTATTTCAAGGATTCTACGATCCTGCCAAACTGAACTATTACAGTTTCAGTGATTGCCTAGTAATTAAAATTTTAGTGTGTTGTAGTTACGATTTAATGGTAGTTAAATTTTTTAGTTTAAAACTTATTAAGTTACTAACTACTAACTTATTTAGTTAATAACAAATTAACCTATCCGAAACCTTTAATTTAAATTGAAATGATTAGATTATCATTAATTTATTTAATCAATGATGCTAATCAGTATTGAAACAATAAATGCTCAATTCAAGTATTCAAAGGTAAAAAAGAGTTTTTCATTACTTAACCATTACAACAATCGTGAAATACATTACTACTTAATATTCATTAACAGTTGTTATGACATGTCGTCTTTAATTACTGATATAACAAAGAGTGCGTGTCGTTTGCTTTGGATTCTTCATAGCTTTAAGTTTATTGACTCTTTATTTGAAGATTCCAGCTTATAATAATATAAAAGAATACTTTAGTCACAAATATTATCGGAAGTGAGTTTAAATTTTTCGATGGTGACTAATTGTTATCATTGAAACGTAATGAATTTTTTAAACCAAAATGTTCTTAATACTTTCCATATTTACTATTACTAAAAAAAATTAATACTTGTATTATAAATATAAATAAACAAAACGGTTTAACAACAAAGGTCTAGTAACTCCAGTAAGAGATATTTTTTATTTTATTAATCGTAGGTTTGTTACCAATTAAGTATCAAAGCTTATTTGATATCAAACAGTACTTTGTTATTATTACTATGTTACAGTTGGAACTGCATATTACTTACTGAAATTGTGTCTGTAACGATACTTTAAATGTAGTCTAAAGACGATGTAGAGGTGACCTAGAAAGATAAACCTCGTTTCTATGTGTCCCCATTGTTCAAGGTCCCGCATTTACTATCCCTAGTACAGATCAGAAACACGTTGAATAGATTGTGAAATTAACAAAGCTCCTTCCGTCAATACGTGAGCGATGTAACAAGATTTATTTGTGGGAAAATTAAAAAAAAAAAACGTTTCGTGGGAACAAAAGCGTTTTGAAACTTTACGAATTTCATTAGATTTATTTCTACTACAATTTTTATAGTGAAACTAAATTCACGACTATAAATTATGTTATAGATTAACAAAATGAGAATAATGAAGGAACTAACGTATATGTATATTGTTTGTTAGTTGTTTAGTAATATGAAAATAATTAGCTTTAGCAAACATTACCGTGTTATGGTTTTCAGGTTATTTAACTTTTTAATTAAACTTTAATAAACTTTAACAGGCTATTTAACTAGTTATAACTGGGTTAGCGACAGCTAACATCTTAAATTTTAAAGCACCAAGCACAGTGAATAAATTACCATCATTATTATATGCGAACGTAGCACTTACCACCACGTGATCGTCTTCCACTTCCCATCGTTATGTAAAATTAAAAGAAGAAATATACACGTCATACATTTATACATTAATTAATTTAATATTTTTGTATATTGATGTGAAATTTATAAACTATGCATTAAATAACTAAATACAATAAATATATTTTCGAAAGTCTGACTTATGGAGAAAAACATATGGTTTTTTTATATTTATTTAAACTGGGAAAAGAAAAATAAATATATACTATTAAACATAAATAAATCATTAAATATCAGAATAAACATGTAGTGAATTGTAAAAAAAATACGTAATAAATTTTCTAACACCGGATGATAAATCTTGAAAGATTTACGCAAGCACGGCGGACACGTAACTAGTTCTTGTTGTAAAGCGATCTTGCTGTTGAGATTATGCCGAAGTCCTGTCCCCAGTGCAGGCACTATTGAACAGGCCTATAAAATATTTCAGGTCTAAATAACGAGCTGAAAGCGATCTGGTTGAAACGATGACGGAAGTACTATTATGCAATATAATGACAAAGTTGGAGGAATAATAAATTTTAACAAATTGCTGCATTAAGCAATGCCATTACATGTCGTAACGGCTATAAATAAAATATAACGACAACAGATAATATTTACTATACAACCTTTTTTAACGTTTTTGTCTGTTAGAAACTTACTTATAGTACTGAGTTAACAAGACGTATTTTTCGTTATGTGATGAAGATGCGGAGTATTTTAAGATCCTTAGTTGGCACCGCTGTGATGCAAATCTTCTTCTTCTTCTATTTGACTTTCATTTAAAATTATAACATTTAAAATGCTTGCTTTTCTCTTCTGAATTGTATACTGGTATTGAAGGCGCGTGCGGTGACCGCGTAAGGGCTTTATCAGATAGTCACATAACGCCGGGGTATTGCGTTAGTTATTTTAATGGTCTCTTTTGATTTTTTTTTATACTACTAAGGTGGCAAACAAGCATACGGCCTGCCTGGTGGTAAGCAGTTACCGTAGCCTATAGACGCCTGCAGCACCGGAGGCGCCACTAGCGCGTTGCCGACCCCGACAACAATATCAACTTTGATCATACAACTACTATGTTGATGTTGATCAACAAGACTTTACGTGTATAATAAAATTATAAACAGCCAACCTCTGTTTTATAATTTTCAGATTTCAGTGCAGAATATTTTTTGGTAAAACATATATAAGTATAAAATACATCGTCTAATTGGCTAATTAATTTTACTAATCACAGCGCGACTTAGAAATGGACTACGTAGTACTTATCTCACATATATACCAGCTTTCTTACTTGAAATACATCACAATACAATAGTTCATGTTTTAAGGACGTTATAATTAGTAAATTACTACGGTAATAAGTCACGAAGCAATAGATGCAATTGTCCTGTGTAAACAGCATAACTACTATCGCACTATGTTGCGAGCTGATAAAAACATTTTTATAGGCAAGTGTATGTGCTAACTTAAAAGAAATTACTGATAATTAATATATGATTAGTGGATTCATCCAAGTAAGAACTATTTCTCTTTACGTGTACTTAAAAAAATATTAAGTAAACTATTTAATTATTGCATTGTTTGATTACGTACGTAATTCAAGTAATTTAGGAGCGGTATAAGCGTTTTATGACGATTATGAAATGAGTTCGTATAATTTTAAGTTAAATTTATGATCCTTTTTTTAAGTTTCCTGCACTTATACTGTTAAGTAATGTTATGGATAAAATTACTTCGTAAAATCACAGTTTTCATGAAGATTGTACTTAGGTAAGAAATTTATTACCTTAAATAACTAGTCTAATGTTATACTCTGTGCCAACGTAAGACACACACTTAGCATGATCTAGGGCTTTATGTAACATAGTACTTGCAATTGATTTGCACTGGTTAAAGCTCTACCGGGCTAATCGCATACAACGTTTACTTACGATTTCCGCTTTGAGGTACTTTTACTTCATCATATTTATTTGATCATCATCTGTGATCATTTTCTAACCTTTAATACATGCTGAGTCTTTAAATTTTACATCTTAAGGGGACGAGCGAAATTTTGTGTTATGTATACCATCTTAACCACCACCTTCATCAATCGTATCACTTTCCATTTGGTGAATATATTGCCCATATCACCGCCTATTTAAATAAAATAAATATTTCTGCTGTCTATACCAGGCGAGCTTGAAGAGAGATAAAAGATCCCAAACTTCGTCATCTATCAACAAGCATAAGAAGATAAATAGAAGGAAGTAATAGTAACGTAACTAAAAGAGAGTAAAATTCCCTATCCAACTTTGCGAGGGAACGAGGATTAAAAACATAAAAAAACTTTATCGTCTAAGACCCTGGAATCGAAGTAGTAATTTCCGTATATTAAACCAAGTAAAGCTAGTGACATTACTACAGCAGGAAAGAGTCTGTCTTATATACAAAGAAATTGTTCCTTTGAGTTATTATTTTAACATATTTTACTATAATTTCTAAAGTTGTATATTTTGGATTGAGTTCCTAATAAATTATTGTTTTATATTACTAATATGCATATGAATATTTATAATTTTTATTCCATTAAAATTCACTAAGTAGTAAAGCGTCAGCATGATAAATCATTTAAAGCGTTTCGTCCCGCTCCGAGTAGTGCTCATACTGCAATTGGATCGTGAACCGACCATTTGTTACCGCAGTGACCATTTATAAATGACCATTATATTATTAAACGTTACCAATTGATTTTCCCCGGTGATTGGTGCGAGTTGCTTTAGTTTTAGTAATTTTTGGGACAATGAATATATATATTTACTAAGGTCTTTACTGACGATATTCTGATAAGTGTTTATTAAATTTTGAAAGATTTCTTTTTAATAATAAACACTATTCTCTTATTAACAAGTATATAAATTTAAATAACTCTAAAGTTTATTATAAACAACTATAGATTATTAGCTTTATTATAATAATGCATGTATTTAGTGTAAATTCATCTTAGATGAAAAACTTTGATAAGTCACTACAAAAAAATTTTAGATTCAGTTTTCTTAATTATTATTTCAAAGTTTAAGATTGTTACAACTAAGCTATAAGTCTATGTTAATAATGTTATTCAACTTCATTAAAATCTGGATTTAATTAGTTAATTAGTTAGCTATATTCGTCTGCAAACTGGCTAGATTAGTTACTACAGCTAAATTATAGGATGTTTATTACCAAACCGTTGCATAGTTAATAATCAATGATGATAAAAACAGACCAAAATTAAAAAAAAAATAATTTAGTTAGGTCTTAGGACAAAGTACGTACCTATTTTTATTTTTTTTCCTATTTACCTGCACATTGAATATTTTTTAGAACAGGTAATACTTCTCTGTACAAATTTACATAGAATTTTTTATTGTTTATATGATTATTATAATGTTATTTAATATAATCATTAAATATATTACACCTTTACTCCTATCCAAAAACCAAAATTTTTAAAAAATTTGAAAAATCAATAATTGTAAGATTTATAAAAGGAGTTAATAATTTTGTTACTCTTTCTTTATATATATTCTATATGATATTTGGCTTAAGTATACATTGTAATATAGTGTAAAATTATAATAAGGTTTATAAATACTGAAGTATACTTAAAATATATTAAGTAAGTAATTATTTATATCAAGTATACAGCCCTTCGTATTTAGATTTAACTAGTATGATGTAAGTACGATTTCTTGCTATTCCCGTTTAAGTCTTGGATTCGAAAAAAGTCTCCGCTCGAACTGCACCTGATTTTACATATATATATGGCGAATAAAGCATTATTTGTGTTCTGTTACAGGTAATTCATAGCTGGAAATATACCGTTCGGTGCGGAAGATGACTATTCTCACAGGAAATGTATCAATTAAATATTTCGCCGTCATGTATTGTAAGTTACAATATTTTTCTAATGGATTTCAAGTCTTTGTTAAAAATTTGATCTTTTAGTTATCTTCAAGATTTTTCACAGTTGTA
>DWLS01005238.1:0-12939 GCA_018246255.1 Pachliopta kotzebuea | reverse complement strand
ACCCCCCCCCCCCCCGGCCCCGGCGGCACCTCCCTAAAACCCTTCCCCCCCGTTAAAAAAAAAAAAAAAAAAAAAAAAGAGAAGAATGCTACAGTAAATTATTAATTTTGCTTTAAATTATCACTGATTTTATTAGCAACAGTCTTGCGCCTATTTTGCTGTAAAACAGTAATGTGAAAACGTTAACATCGTATGTGAGGGTAAATATTATGAGTGCCTAATTGTTGTAAGAATCAAACTCCTAAAAGTTATATTTATAATTGATATCTTTTGTTGATATAACCAAATGGAACTGAAGCACTGAAACTAGAACTTTGTTTATTTAATGACAAGTGACAATTTTTATTAGTTGAGTACCATTTTCAAAGGTACCGATTTTATTTTAGGTAAAAGTCTTTGTTAATTAATTTTTGGAACATTAAATTTTCCACAAATTTAAGCCTTGAAAAGGAGAAAAGTGCCGCGGACTCAGTCCAGTAGTTTCACGTCATCGTTGTTTTGCTCAGAAACAAACATTTGCAATTTTATTATTATAATATAATAAATGAATTTCATTGCAAATGCAGTCAGTTAAATTTATCTAAAGTAAATAAAGTTCCGCCAGCTTTCAAACTGAAACGTTTAAACTAGACTCTGGATGCAATTTCAGCTGAACTTTGCGATAAAGATGAATATACTCTGTGATTTGAGTTACGGAAAATATTGCCATTATTTTTAAGGCACTTTCGAAGTTTTACTGCGGTATTACAGTAAACTTATGAAAACTCTACGGATCGTGTGGAAAAGAAGACGTTTCTGGAAGTATAAAATTTTAATCAGAATAATTTAATTAAAAATCTCAATTTTTCCATTTCATCAGACGTTACATGTCCATTGTTCGATATAGGCCTCCCCGACAGTGGAGGGATTTGGGTCGTCTCCTACAACGCTGGCCCAATGCATGTTGGTGGGGAGCAAGAGCCTCATTTATTGATTAGCAGGGTGCAGGTTAGGTTGACTTGGATCCCACGAGTTGTTATGTGGAACCCCTTGCACCTCACCACCTCCATTTAATATCTTGAAATCTGTAATCTATTTCGTAATAAAAAATGGGGAAGACAGAAAGTGATGGAGGAGAAGGAAGGAAAGTGCAAGATGAGAGCGGATCTACTTCCTATTCGATGAGGATTTAGGTTAGGACAGTACTACGACCACTAAGAACTTCACTGGATCCAGGACTCGCGAATCCGGACTCAGCGAGCTAAATAAAACATTATTATAAAGAGGAGAGGAGAAATTTGAGGGTATTTAAAAAAGGAACGGAGATGGGCCGAAATATTAGCGGGAAGAGAATGCGAGAGTAAGTGAAAAGACCTTTTGGTAAAGGCTTATATCAAGCAAATGAAGATAATGATGATAATAAAGGTAGAGATCGTAAACTGTAAAGAGTACATGGTGCCAACTAATCCGATGCAGTTTTTACTCACTACCGCCTGTCAATATAACATGAGAGCCTTTATACGTGAAATAATTATCGGAACACGTCCGCTGCAGCAGCAGCTCGATGAGCCTGCGGGCTTTATTAATGAGCCGAAGTGGTTCTCATTGTGTGCCACTGAAAAGATTCCCCCGAAACGATTAGGTCTGATTAATGACGTCAGGGAAAAATGTTCTCCTCGCTCCGTTCTCATTATTTTTTTTTTACTTTTCTATTATATGAAGTGACGAAATGAGCAGCTGTATCCGGGATATACACACCGAAAAACGCGCATACATACAAAAGAAAGAGAAACTATGGTATTTTCTATGATTTTTATCATTAGACGTACTGCTTGCTTTTTTCAAGTTTAAGTTATCTTTTCATTAAACGCGCAGTTAACTTTCCTTTGTGATGCAGTGGTAAACGTTAGCCTTTTAACAACACCCTGGTCTGAGTTCAACACCACATCTCTTACAGTTTGTATGATATAAGGATTTCTTCCAAGCTACCATCATAATGTAAATCTGCCACCGAAACATCATTACTATCCGGTTGTCAGCGAATGAGGACTAGAATATCTTTAACGCTTCACTCTCCGTGTCCTCATTTTTATTAAAACACCTTGTGAAAATAAGGTTATATGTTCTGATGCTGTTAAAAAAGTTAATCCTGTTGAAAAACATTGACAAGGTCAGCCTTCGCGAATATAAAACCACACGGGGGCCCGCCGCGGGGACCCTGAGGGTGTATGTAGGAGGCGGATGACGGGGAAAGATCGCGGCTCGTGGATTGAGGATTACGTTTTTATAAGTGTAATAAAGCATCCTTGCATATGTGAACGGGCGATATTGAATTTTTTCAAGCCATCGGATCGGAAACGAAATAAATTGAACGCGAACAAAAAAGACAAGGAGATGAAGTAACAGAGAAATAAGGTTCGTTGGAATGAATTTATAAAAAGGCAACGATTTAAATTTTGAAACAAGTGGATTAACCGCGATTTTAGTTTTTGTCCGATGCTTTAATTTAAAAACAGATGGTGTTTAAAAAATTCTTTTAAATCACAGATAGTTTTAAAATTTTCGAAGAATAGAATTGTTTAAGCGTGTACAATACACTTATCTATAAATAAGTGGTAAAGCATTCGATCCAAAAACGTACAATTACTTCTTATAAGTTAAATAAAGTCCCTAACCTACATCTACCATCAAGTTATGTACATTACTAAGTTTCTAACTAGATTATAAATAAAGTATTAAAATATATTTTTTGCCTGTGTTATTACATTTAACACGAAATGTGGAAGACTGGTTTGATGGTTTCACTCTTCTTGCACGTTTCGCAGAATGCGACAATGAACATAGAAATTCTAAGACGGCAATACTTTTTCTTGTTACTGGTATAACCGTTTCATGATCATCGAGTAGCACGCTAAGCGAATATTCACTTAGCGAATATAGTCAATATTCACTTTTGAAGAAGTGCTAAAGTTCGACTATGGACCGTAATTTTAATATAATTAATCAATTAAATAAGTCTATCAATGTTAACTACGTAATACGGCCTGCTAAAATTATAGCTATGAATAATAACATTTTATAAATGATTGATCAATAATCAATTTATCCGTCAATTGATACCGAATGGTAATAATAGAGGCGAATATTGATTACAACATTTTTTGTGATTTCCAAAAGACGTACAAACTAGACCAACGAAAGGGAGAATGTAAGTCCATTTACACGAAATAACGTAGCGTCGCTACTTGCTCGCGAGGAGTCGATACTGCTTGTAAGCTGAGCTTTTTATGTCCATTACATTCAATTCCAGCAGCTAGGAAGTGTCGGGGACAAGTTTATGGTGCATTAATGACGCACGTTGGCACTGCCCCCGTCGCCGGAGACGGAGCTCGTGTGGAGGTAATTCTCAAACATTTCACGTCAGTTTTATTAAAGTACTTGCTGTGCTGGAGGATTTGCGGATGCACAATGAATACAAAATGCAGTCCTTATTCAACCTCCTTGCTAGTAACCATAATAATATATCGGTAAGTTCATCACTGTGCTGCTCGCATCTAACTCCCGCGACCTTCACCAGATTCTTGATTCATCTTGGGGATAGTCTTCCATTATTGCTTTTACTAATCCCGTAGCTTACTACTCTAATAATGTAGTCCATTATTCTAAATACTAACTATCGCCACGAGCTACCACAAAGTCTAGCAATGTTTTTAAACATTGTCGATGGTTGCAAATCACACACAGATCTCATTTCTGATTTAATCGCGCATAAAAACTTCAAACATAACTTTTTCCGTAGCTTTTTAGATGAGTTTGAGGTTTTTTTAATGGTTATAAATGGCCACTTTTCGGCTCTATACATCTTCACTTACATAAAAAGTTCCTACGTACACTTAGACGCTGTCCAGCCTAGTTGGTTTCATCGATTGACCTATTTCTGGAGATGGGATCGTTTGTCTTTGGATAATAAACATATCCAAAAAAATATATCTTCACATTTTAATAAGTGTGAATATATGTAGTACTTATGAGTAAAATTAAATAAAAAATAGCATTAAACTGGAGCGCTTAAATCAATCTTAAACGGGATACGTGTCCCCGCTCCCATCAATACGGTGTCTAGAGTCGGGCCGCCTTCTAACAAGCAACTCGATACGTGACTACGGCGCGGCGGTACAGGGACGCGGGGGAAGAGGAGGGAGTGCCGGCCGACGCTGCACAGACTATATAAATTCAACACCGCTACAAATACTCCAAGCAGATACAGATTAAAAATAATAATGACAGTTGTAATTAAGAAAAGAATTCAATTAAAATTATTAAAATAAAAATAGTTTATTCATTTAAAGTCACACATTTAACAATAACAGTTGCCGGAACATTCTTTTGAGTACACAAAGTGCTTGTGTTAGAACGCACCACTCTTCTATAATTAATAAAATACATTCATTTGCATGACTTAATAATATAATACATTTCTTATACTCATGCGAGAAGCGAGTAGCAACCTCACCTGTTCATGGTGCACTCTGCTAATCAACTAACAAAGCTCTGGCTCCTCGCACATTCGCATTGGACCAGCGTGGTGGGAGACGGTGCAAATCCCCCACTAATGGATGAGGCCTATTTCCAGCAATGGACATCTGTTAAGTGATGATAATGATGATTTAAGCGAGGGTCGTGAGAATAACATTCTGATCAAATTCAGATGCATGTTGACCATTCCTATTTTGTGGACAAAGAGCTCCTCGTTCCGGATAAGAATAGCAGAATGGAACTACTTACTAGCGTCAGTGCTCCCATCAATATAATAATGTGTTTTCAGTAAAAGAGTTATTCAATTATAATATTTTACTACTATATACCACATCACCTCTTAAAATCAGGTGGAATTGTACCCAAGCACAAACCGACTTTACTAAAAAAAATTTCTTTGAAGGGTTAAGTGAAGTATCTCACTAAAATTATAAATTTTTCAATATCTTGGAAAACAGCAAAAATCATTTTACACTTGCAAAGTTTTGAATAGGACCGGTTATGATTATCACCTCAAATCACACGTTGCTTTCTATGGCTTTAGCACTAGCCGAATGTTCCGCTCGTCTCGTGGGTTATATGATAAAAAATAACACTAGACGCCGTGTTCGTTGGCAAGTGAAATGGCTGGTCGCGCCAAGCGAGCCAATAAACAGAACCAACGTTGCATAAAATCTCCTGCATAGTATCGGCGACGGTTCAAGTTAAAAATTATGCGTCTGATGTCCATTAAAAGGAGTAATACCCTCAAGAAGAAACATCGTCTAGTTTGATATATTCAATGTCAGAATTTTGCGGATCTCTTTGTACTAAATATTAAGTCGGTAACCTTTTTTACGTCCATTTGACGACGATAACCAATCTGTCATGACTGAGAGGAAAAACCTTTTTTCTATGTGTTACTTATGTCTATATTTTGAAACTTTTGTCGCTAAATATATCAGATTCCTTAGCTAATTCAAATGAGTTTAATGTCTTGATTGTATTGATTGAACTTTAGTTAATATATCAAAACTCCCCATAAAATACTTAATGGATGACTACATGAATCTTAGCTTCCAGATTTTCACAAGTTACCTAAATATAAATATAAATGGTTTTAACCTGGCTGCTGATCTATTCTGGATATGCAATGATACTAGCGAGAAAGCAATACAGTGTACCATCACTGTCTGCACATGATATATTCTACCAAGAACAGAATGAATCTGCGAGTCACGAGGGATCATTAAAAGCAAATCATGCAGGTCAACTATAAAAGGAAGACCTTAGGCTACTTTTTTAGACTGTTTAGGACAAGTCCAATCGAAAGCACAGTTACGAAATAATTAACTTAAAATCTAATTGAAGGGAGAAGCCAAATGAAAAGAAACATTATTTCAACAAAAATATAAAGCTTTTTCAAAGTTTGCTTGTATAACACCGGATCGCGCTCATCACTTTCCTATTCAAGGTAGTAAACCTCATTGTTAAGAGTAATTCACTATGACTACAGAAAATTCTTTCATTCTTTTCTCCAATTAACTGTAATGTAACTACATTGGATTCGGAAGTCTGAAATAAGAGTTGTTTTATTTTTAACATTCATCCTTTTTAAAAATATCTCTATACTAGAATGGAATAATACAGCCGCTCCCCACTTTATGCTATTCGAATCGTATCCATCACATTTTTGAGTTGTGAAGGGAATCATAACACCAAGACCCGCATTTACATAATACGTGCGGGTTAGATCCTGTCCCCAAAGTTTCAGCGGGTTTCGATTACGCAAAATATATCAGGTTCTTTCAATAATAACGCTTCTGATGTATTCGGGCTTTACCCCCAACTGTTACCTCTCTCTTAGATATATTTATACAATTATATTTAGCTTCGCTTTCAAATTTATACATTCCGCAAAATATAACCTATAAAACAAACTTATGTAATGAATCAAAGAAATTGTACTGAAAGGTTACTTTATTAACTTTTAAGCTATTTAATCATTCAATGGCATTATATTTTACCAATAATAAAACCATAAAATTACATTTTAATCAAAGTTATGAATAACTTTTAGCAATAAATTAATATTATACAAATAAGATCGTCTTAACTTTTATAATATGAAATACAAGTTAAAAGCACTCGTATAAACATATTAACATAAATATAATTGCTACTCCTGTTATATTTTATACCCTACTTGAGGATTTTCTGTATTCGCCGCTATTCCTAAGGCATTTGCTCTTTCAATGTAAATTTGAAGCAAGAGAGAAATAAGGTTATATAATTATGTTGGAAGGTCATAGTATTAGCAAAGCTATGAACTAACTTCTGAAGATAGTTAATCTATTCCAAGTATAGCCTTAAACAATATTTGTAATATGAAAAAGTTGTTATTGCCCAGAACATTGTGGTGGAAGTTCATAAAGGTGAAAATACTATCCTTTAAATTATACAAATACAGGATCCCATATAAATTACTCTAACAATTTTCACACTAAACGTAGAATATAGTAACCATCTTTGATAGTAATAGTTCTAATATTGTTCTGTATATAATTTGTTGATAACACTTATGATAATGCTTGGTGGAAGTGTCTCTGCAGCTAGATGACGCGCAGCTCGGTTCACACAGACCAATGTAATGCGGAGTCCGAATTCAATGCCGAAGTTCAGCCGGCGCAGTCAAATCCACGCTGCCTGTGCTCGTAAACAACTGAGATTACAATCCGCATGGGGGCGGTCTAGATATTCATTTTACGAGTGTACTGCAGCTACGAGACGACGCCGTCACTAAGTCCGTGCAGTCTCGTAACAGTAGCTAAATATTAGTGGTCCCATGTTGAGAACACCAAAGAAAACTATTTGCATTCAAATCAACTAACAGGAGACCTATTTAATATACCAATAAATTTGAAAAAGTGTATTTCGTGAGCAGGTATATTTTATCTGTAATTTCACAAAGCGCACAAAATAATAGATCTTTATGAACAATGGATTAACACTTAACCTTAATTTTACATGGTATTAAGTAATTCTAAGACCGAGGATCATGAAGCGTACTCGCTTTGAACATTGAATCTCATATCTATTTACCCGAAACAAGAAAATAGTGTTACGGCTACAGATTTATCATGAGTACGGTATCCACAAAGGGATCATATCAAGAACCAAATCCACAACAATACTAGGCAATCGATTAAACTCTACGAAGCATAGATAATTAATCACTTATCAACAGCTTGCGAGGCTAACTGCGCTTCTTCAAATTTACTCCATAGTCAACATATTTAAAAGACTTTACTGCTCATACATAGTATTAGAACAGAGGTACATGCAACGTACATAAATAGATGTAACACTCGTTGCGTTATTCACCTCGCATCACAAATAAAGTGAAAACTTTTCATTACAATATTATGGAGAGCTATTTTATGATGAAGCGATGAAACGCGAGTGCCATTGTGGAGTTTGTCTGGTGCCGACATGTTCTGTTAATTAATTAGCAATTACGGAACACTCCGAGCCATAATTCCGTATACCCTTTCACTTCAACATTCATTATACTTGATACCGCTATCGCACACGCCCGGGATTTCGCCTGCGTATATACATAAAAAATGGTTATTTTAATTAAACTTAATAAACATGCACTTGGCGTCTTTTAACTTAATAGAATAGTGGCCTTCCTGGGTTTTTACAAAACTTCAATCTCTGCTAGTCAGAGGTTATAAATCACTTTTCCATTTTTCAGTACCATTTCTTTTTTTCTATATCAATGAAAAGCTTATATGAAAAGCAATTAAATTCCAAAAGTTAGCTCTTGATCATTCTAAATATACATTATTCGATAATATCAAAGAATCATAAAGTTTCTAAGCGAACAAGGAATCTTTAAGCAGACGTTGTTTTGTGTTCAGTTCCGTGCATCTTGGACCAGGTTGTAGTTTGTTGTTGCATAATTTTACCTCAATTATATACAGTATAAAGTACGAATGATAGTAATTTAAGATGTTGCCTGTTGGGCCGAGGGCTCATGAATAAATCGCAGGCAGTCAGGTGTGAAATAAATCACAGATAATTTTCCAATCGGCGGCCGACGCAACCCCGTGTCACGCCGCTGGATGAGAGTCGGCGCGGAGGCAGATTACGCACAGCGCACCTGTCGGAGCGACTTGGGTTTGACAGGATTTTTATTGGATCCCTATTTCCCTATTCAATAAGTTTGGGTTGGCATTACACAGTGAAGTGAGCCGTGAAATGTTTTATCCGTTGTAATGGGGTTGCGTGAGACGTAGCGGGTTCAATTATAATCCGTGATAAAGTTGTTAAAGCACTTATGAACCTTTTGCCTACGTGTGTATATGGAAAATCAACCGAGATATTACTCATCCGATATCATCTTTTCTGTTTATTGTTCCTTGAGTTCTAATGTTTTTATATTTATAAAAAAATAATAGTTACACCAAAACTATAGGAAAAGTTAAAACTTTTGTTGCTTGTGGAATGCTATAAAAATAATAAGGTTTGAAAAAGCGTAAAGAATGTAAAAAGTTAGAGCTCTCATTGCTCTCTAAACAAAAACACACGAGACGAACGTACTATATTTATACTTTCTCGTAAACAACAAATGAGGAAATACCTTGCAAGATTATATTGATTTCATGTCAACTATCATTGATATGTATGTAATTACTTATTTTGAATGATTTATACTCAATTAGATATTTATACACCAGTTATTAGTTTGTTCTTTACTCAACCCTGTGATAGAGTATAAAAGAATGCCCTTTGATATTAAGACCACCTTTTTGTACATCCTTTGTGTATGGAAAAAAGGTTTTTAATGAAATAAATAAGAGATTGTTCAGTCGAGGTCTCATCTATGCTGTTATCCTCTATATTTAAATAGTAAGATGCTTGAATCAGTGATTAATTGTCGTGAACACCTCATAATGTAATAAGTACGTAGATAAATGAGTTTTAGTAAATCGAAATTACATGTACTTATTCTTTCTCCAGGCCTTATAGGAAACAGATTTTACCTTGAAAATAAAAAGGAAAAATCAGAAAGACAGTATTTTAGTAAACCCATATCAATTGTTCACTACATTAGTTTCAGATAATATACATGGTAATCAAAATGTGTTATTATTAATTAAATATTGTATTGCCGCAACTATAATGGAGAAGCATTTACCTATGTTATATACCAGTACAGAGTTGTAAAAATATCCCAGACTACTTTCAAATGTATACGCGTGATGGTTCTTTCAATTATCACATTTATTGTCATTCGTTCGCCGTAAGATAAATATTAAACTTTAATGGAAGTCAAATATATTGTAGTGTTGTGTAATTAGCTCCATTTTAATTTACTCTTTAGATATTTAATTTGTTATTTACATTAATTGGAAAATCTTTAATGAAATATAATTATTATTGTACACGACTCTGGTATCTACAATTGTTGCTATGCCTTTACAAGATGTTACATGTAAGTTCTTGACAATATTTATAACATCCATATAAGTACTGTGTCATACAATTTAAACGATAAACAAATTTTGTCATATTTTCTTATCAGCATATATAGTTGAAGTAATTCTAATTAACTTATTTATCCTTAATATTCAATAATATTATAAAATAAATAATATTGCAGTGGCTGTATGAATAAAAATCCTGTCCTCATGTGAAATAAAAAGATTGTCTTATTTATTGTGACAAACGTCAAAGTTGCCATTGGTTTGTGTTTGAAATTTTTAACACAAAAAAAAGATTTTTCGTAAAATATGAAAAGATGTTTAAATTATATTTCATTTTAAGCTGATTGAAGAACATCTTAATAGTTAAGAACAAAGTTATTTGTAATATATTACTAATTTTGGTTAAAAATCTTATTAATACATGTTCATTAATTTCTGCGAAATTTTTTATTTGAAATATGGAACACATACGCCAGATCGATTGGTAAATATATATATAAGTTAATAATAAGACAAAACACTTTTGTATAAACTAAGGGACATGATTTTCATTATAATCTTAATCAATTGTTACAAACTATGAAATCCATTTTTATAAACACAAAAACTTCGTTTCAACTCCTCTTATCCAAAATTACAATTTTGCAAAAATAAACATATCACAATTGCGAATTTGCCTGTTATTACCATTTTCACCTGTAAAACATTTAAAGATAAATTCATTTTTCAGGTATTACTCAGAGGTTGAACATTATTTTGTTAAAGAAGAGGATTTAGACGCCTGTGTTACAGAGAGAATCCTCAGGAATCAATTTAGAGATCCAATGATTTCTAGTGAATCAGAGGATGAAAATCCCAATTTTAATTGGGATGAAATATTTGCCAAGCAATATGGAGTTAGTATTATTATTATGTTTTATTTATCTGAACTAGCATTTATACAATTTAAAGTATCAATAAACATTCTAAAATAAATTCTTGTAATATTTGCAGCCATTTATTAATACTTTACAAATAGATAAACCTTTATTACCATTATATATGCAATTCAAGTTATTAATTAATGTAATTAAAAATTAACTAAACACATTTACAGGAAAATAACTTCCGTGTCTTTGTGCCAGGATACAGAGGTATACCACCATATCCAAAGCAATCTACTTTAACAAACCAACAACATTATCAATGCTTAAAGGTTCTTTGTGCACAAAATCCGAAAATTTTGGAAACTGAGTTCATTGCTCGTCCTACCAAGCAAGATTATAAAGTGTTTGAAGTAAGTTATGAATCTTAAACAGGTTTAGACAGAACATGTTGTCTTGTTACCACAGTAATTTAACTAAGTTCAGCACAATTCAAACTGAAATGCAGTGATATTTGCACCTTAATATTTCTCTCTTATTATTTGATGGGTAATATAGGACCTACACTAATACCTACCTAGATGATGAGAGACAAAAAGAGTCGCCCCATCTTTACTAAGTTTGCTAGAGAAATTATACAGAAAGTGATAATTTGAAACGAAATGTTAAACGACTAAGTAGGAAAAGAATGTAAAAAATTAAAGATGTAAGAGAATAATGTAAAAGTATATATTTATTAAATAACAGTAATAAATGTTAAATTGAAATAGCGAAAGATAGTAAGCAAGGAAATGTAAGTAGTAACTAAAAAATATATCAAATAGTAAATATAATGTATAAGAAAATAAAAAGATGATGACAACATTTTGAAGATGAGGCAATTTTTGGAATGAGAGGCGATGCGTGTATGAGAACTAGGAATTGAAGAAAGATAATATGTAGTGAAAGAATAGAATATGGAAAGATAGGAAGTAAATAGAAAAAGGAAAAATTAATAAAATAAAGAAATCCAAATTCCTTACCCACAACATGAAAGGGAATGAGTATCAAAAAAAAAATTACCTACTTAGACTGTGTCTGGGACCAGAGACCTGTCACCAATAAACAATAATAATAGTTTAATTGCCTTTAATATTTTTAACTCTGATTTTTTATTTACATCTCTTCTCTTTTTTAGTATAAACCCGATGAAGTGTTTCTTATCTGTGATACTATCTTATGCTTTTTGTTATGCCACACCTATAATTTGTATTACCCACCTATAAATTCCAGGAAGTTCAAGCAGCGTATATCAAGGAACAATTGGAATATACAGAATGGGCGAAGAATCTATGGACAACAAGTAATTGTATAAGAGCACTTAGACCAAAACCACCCATAGAAACAACTTATGAAGCAGAATATGAAATGAAAGCAAAAGAACTAGAATCATTTCCCAAAAGTTATGCTATGGCAGCACAAATACCGTTAGAATCTAGGAATGAAAAATTTGAAATGGTTTTCGAGAAAGAATTAATAAGTGTATGTATAAAGTTAATGTACGAATAATATTAAAGTAATATTATATTCGCTAGTGGAGATTCAGCATTGTCCTGCTAGTGTATGTTTTATCAAGATTTTTTTATTCTATGTACCTTCCAGATGAGCAATGCCCTCACATGATGGTAAATGATATGCTTGCCTATTACGACATGGTGTATGTTAGGATGGTATACACAGCATCACATTATGGTCATTGCCTTGAGATGTAATTTGTTAATTCTCATTACTCCAGTAATTTCACTAGCACAGCACCCTTAAAACTGGAACACTGTAAAGTTTGTACATTAATATTTGGCAGTAGAAATAGGGACTATGCTACCTACCACCATTAAAATTTTAAAGTAGATCATCTTCTTAAGGTAACATCTTTCATCCGAAAGTCGGCGATCATTACGGCAATTTGGACCTTAGATATCGCTCGGCTCTGAAAAGCGAACGGGTGCTCTTTCCAAACCACTGGTGTAGGTCTTTTAGCCAGGATGTTCTTCTGCGGCCCACACTCCTCTTTCCCTGTATGATGAGCTGCAGCAGTTCATATTTTGCAT
>DWLS01005237.1:0-12941 GCA_018246255.1 Pachliopta kotzebuea | reverse complement strand
AGTTATATCTCGTTACCCCAGTAATTTCACTAACATACAACACCCTTCAAACCGGAACACAGTAATATTTGTTAAAAGTTATAGTTATATTTGGAGGTAGAACTAGAAACTGCGATGGTACCTACCTAGACGGTTTTCGACAAAAGACACCTACCGCCAGTAAAAAAAAAAAATTGTTCAACATTAAGCAAAATGACACGTAATAATTATACAGTAACTACGTCTATATCTGGATTGGTGCTTGTAGAAGACCTATTTTTTATTTAACTTTGGTCTCTGGATAAGATTTAAAACATGCAAATTTCTGCCGCGCGCTGTTTTTCAACTTTATAATGATACCTTACATTACAAAGGCCTTAAAATAGATGTTTACCTTAACATAACGACCGAGCTGAATTCAAATTTACTGAGCACCCCACCGTTAAAATAATTGAATATAAACGCGGGAATCTGAGCATACGGCGTTATAAATTAATGTGCGCATAAATTCAGATAGCTTTTAATTATTTCAAGCCAAACAAAAGATCGAATCAGTTGGAAGTATTTTACATAATTCTCGCGTAGACTATGAAATATGCATGCCAGCTACCTGTCTTCTCATTATTAATCACTCGACAATATAATCTTCGAAAATTAATGTAATAAAACAACCAGAGACGAATGAAATGGTCTAGACAATAGATCAACAAAGCTCATAGACATTGCACAGAAAATTTGCGATGACATTGGTCATAGAGCAAAAAACGGCTCAAAAAAGTAATATAGCATTACTTGACTGAAGAGAAGCTTAACTGAAGAGAAGCGAGCAGAACCTAACTGAATCTGAATTCAGGTTCTCTGTTAGTTTTTATTGTCATAAACTGTACATCTTCTTTACATGATTGTTTGGGTTAATAATCTTAGCCCATAGTAGAAGTTATCCAATACCATTTTCTTAAAATGTGATACCAAAAGTTATGTTTCATTACCAAAAAAGATTTTTTTTTTATTTATATAAAAACCATCAGCGTACACAATATACATGTTTTTCTTAAAATATTTTAAATTCTTAAAGATAATAAAGAGGTTTGTATTTATAGACATATATCTTGAGATAACACTGGTATGTGCATACAAATAAATTTTAATTTCATTAGTGTTAAAAAAGGTAAAAAAAAGATGCTTTTTAACATGTGATTTATCCATCGAAACATTTTCCACCGATTTCTTTTACACAATAATACCATAACTAAAGGAAAGATTGTTTTTATTTGTATGAAGACAAATAATGAATTTTATTATACGAAAATGATAATTTAGTTAAAGCCTCAACATTGATTATTTGTTAGAAGCCATGCAGCTGATCCGATACTCAATACTTCCATCCCTGACAATGCATACAAATTAAATTCGTATTCCGTTCGTGTAATCAAGATAGACACTCCGATGCGCATCTGCGACTCCGAATCCTTCGGCTTAACCACAAATCTACTGACGAACCGTAACCTTATTTCATCAGTGTTAGAGCTCATAATATACACCTAAATAACTTGAGATAAATTAAAGGGATTTCGCTTCGGACCGCACAAAGATGACTATATCTCGTTATAGTGACGAAGTCTCCGCTAATTCAGCTCTCATTTACTCAAACGCGAGTATAAAATGTCACTTGTTATGAAAGGGGTGCTCAATCTACGCATGCGGAGGGCTCTTTGATAAATGGATTCGCTGTACACTTCGGCGTGTCATATAAATTCTTCATAAGCGAAAATGGATTATGGCTCCGTGCTTTGGTAGAATCCGTTTGCAAAATGCTTAGGAATATATTTTACTGGAGGCAAGTCTCTATAGCTGGAGACTGTCTATGTACCGCTGCAGTTCCTATTTCTGCCACCAAGCATGTGCACTTTTTCTTTTTTTTTATTTTCGCTTTCTCACTTCGTATTTTGGGCAAGATTATTGTCGTTCTTTATTATTTTTGTGCTATTTTATTTCTTTCCTTTTTGCATTTCCCTAACTTCTTTCATTCAGCAATTTCCTTCTTACTTTCTTTTATCTTATCTTTTTCTCCTTTCAGGCATCGCCTCTAATTTCGAATGTCACCGCACCATTTATTACATATTATAGATTTCCAATATGCAAATATTACTGTGTTCCGGTTTGAATGGTGTTGTAGCTAATGAAATTACTGGAGCAACAAGACTTAAGATCTGTGTCATGGCGATGAGCGTAATGTGGTGACGTGTACAGTCTTGATTAAAGCCACGTTGTTATATGTGAGCAAGCGTATCACTTACCATCAGATGAACTCATTGCTAGTTTAGACGCCTCGACGAATTAAAAAAATTTGGTGATATATTCAGATTTATGGGTAGCAAGTCTCTGTTGATAACAGTCAGAGACCACCTAGATAGGTACCACCGCGGCTCTATTTTTTGCCGACAAACAGTATTGTGCGATCATTGTTGTGTTCCGGTTTGTAGGATGTTCTAACCGTGCGAAATTACTGGGGTCACAATGGGATACAGTGTATGCCATCTTATTGATCACCATTTTTTTTTGTTGGGAAGTGTATCACTTACCATCATGTGAACGTATTGCTCGTCTCGTCTACTTAGCTAATAAAAAGAAAGATTAAAAAAAAAATGTGCAGTAATACGTTTATTGTAAATATTATGAAATTCTGTGATCAGTAAATAACATCAAATATTTATTTTCTACCGGAACCAAAGCATAATATTATTCTTGGCTCCAACTGAAAATCATCAGTACAGTTTTTGGTGTATATTTATCATCACCTATGTCTATATTATATTTTTATTGTACCGAATAAAGGTTCTTTCTTTCTTTCCAAATATAACAACAAAGCTAACCGGGCCGCGCAGTTTTCAACAATATATTTATAGAAATCTCCTTTGATCTGGGGACCTTTTTGCTGACCGCAATAAATGCCTCACTAAAGAGATAAAAGTAAGTTAGATTCCTTTGTAGTTAAACTCGGTCAAGTGACTCCGAATGTAATGAAAATTTCTACCCTGCACTGGGGAAATTTATTTGTTTCAATAACACATCTCTATTTAAATTGCTTTGCAAACTCTTGTGCTGCAGATACATAAAGTTGGAACAGCATCAGTGCTGAAAATAAATAGCAAATAAGTAGTATAATTATATTCTATATCAAGTAAGGAATATATAAGCAGAAAAAGTAAAATAGCTATAGTAAAAGAATGCAGGAAAGTAGGTTGTGATGGTATAGTCACTAAAAAAGGAGGCCGCTTGACTGCGTTGGCTTGCACTGTAGCATTTCCTCGACGGACGAAGACCCATAGGCAAACCCAAGACGAGGGGACGAGGCAAGAGATATGTGAGAGCTCCAAGGAAATGATGATGTCGAGGACAGAGTGAGATGGAGGAATAAAATAAAGAAAGCTGGGATACCATCATATGGGATAGTAGTTAGGAAAAGAGAGAGTAATAAAGGATAAAAGTTAAGATAAACATATCCCCATTAGGAGGAAGGACTATCTAGTAAAGGTCGCGGGAATCCGCTAGATGCAGACATCTTAACCAGCGCCACGTTATAATGAGTAAGCGTATCACTTACCATCAGGTGAACGCTTTGCTTGGGTCGTAACCTGGTCAAATAAAAACAACATTTATATATTATAAAGGGCGCTGTAGCTAATCATGATCTAACAAGACATACTATTAAATTTTAAGATATCTGGAAAGTTTTCTTTAAACCAACATCGTTTTTCAGCACGAATAAGAAAATCCTGTAGCTTAGCTACTATAATGTATGTCCGTATCAAACTGAATGGATTTTCGATGATTTGATTGTATTCCAATACCGTGTTGCTCATGCATTATAAGCAGCCGCTGACCTATGCAAGGCGGTGCGGAAACTGGGCCATCAAATTGATCTCGTGGAGCTATTCAACTGATGCAACTGCTACAATGGCCTTTTACGAGGTACAATGTAGAATAATTGTTGATTTCCATAACAAATTTTCCTTATAATAATTTAACATTTAATTTTCTGCAAATTTACATTGATTGTTACATTTTTACTTTGTAACTTGTCTGTCAATCGTGTCTGTCTTAAAATTTAGTGTGTGTTTACAATAAAGCTATTAACAAATATTTATTAGTATAATCTGTAGGTAAAACAATTAAATTATACCTATAAGAAATATCAACAAAGTAGTCATCCAAGTTACAGAAACCACTTTCCAAGACATTTGCAAGTTTCTCTCTTAAGTATTATTAAATATACTTCAAAAATATGTAGTAGAATCAGTGCTAATCTACATTAATATATTTATAGCGTAAATTAGAGTTAATACGGGCAATGCGAAATTGTGTTAAAAATCCTTTGTTATCCTTTCTCAAAGACTCATTTCGTAAACACGAAAACATTTCACCGCAAAAGCCATCACGGCATTCCGTTTAAAATCATGTGGTTAGTGACAACAAAGAGGATTTCAGAGGTCTGTGGCCACATACAAAAATAATATTCCACTTTCGTTTTAGCATATTTGAGGTTTTACTTCATATTACTTTCATGAGTAACGTTCGTCATATTTAAAATAACAAACAAGAAGTGGGTAAAAATTACAATTGAATGAAGGATATTTATTTAAATATATTTATTTGCAGAATCAACAAACAAGAAAATTAATAAAGAATTATAAAAACAAAAAGGCGGATATAATAATATTTTCTCCAATCATTCGTTTGTAATCAACTTTTGCGATATAAAGAGAATATAAAATATGAAAATAAAAAATTTACGCTTTCGTTATGAATTTATTTATTATTTGAAAAAAAAATATTAATGCTGTTTTACTAAAGTTATATAATTCTTATAGAATAATAAGTTTAATATAGTTGGTAGGTCAAGTGGAGAACATCCTCCGTAGAAGATAAACTCGGTATCAGCCACAATGAAAGCTGTAATTTTTACTTGAATATAGACGCCTTTTTAACAGGTAGAGAGTGGGAATATTCTAATTCATCTCTTATGTGTGTAGCGATAATAGTGTGGACATATTTCCAAACAAGTGGTAAATAGATTTTACTCAGAACTTTGGGAAAACAAACATAAACAAGGGTATCCTGAAGCAATATTAAAAGCTATATCATCTGTAGGGATATAAATGATTTTATTAACAACCAATTTTTTTATAAAGTTACTGGTCAATGCTTGACCACGATCCCAGCTGGTGTTAAGTGACGATGTGGTATATGGTGGTAAGGCACATTAACCTAGTAAGTGCCTATTCACACTTTTCTTGAAGACGATCACATCATATATGGACGGGAACACTGACACTGGTAAGTTGTTCAAGTCCTTTGCTGTTATTAGAAACGAGGAGCCAAACCTCTTTGTGCGTATACTATGTGATAAATGAAAAGCTAAAATAATATATGCAGCAACTGCAGCCAAGACCTGGTGTACACACATAGTTCAGTAATTATTTAAAATTTGTGTTACACGTAACGGTCGTGACAGCTAATAAGCGAGACGGCAAGGTTCTGCCTGAAAACGATAAAGCGCTTTAGTTAGAATAACCGTGCTCGTCTAAGGCGAACTCCGTGCTTGCGGCGAAGAATAGCTCGGGAATTCTCTCATCTCTGGTCCAAGTTAACAACTTAAGCACAAGTATAGCGTTTTTAATGAATATTAGGAAGTATAAACAATCATTTTACCAGATTAGAAAAAGAAAATAGTTTTAAACATTTAATAGAAAAAATGTCCAACTTTTTACAATCCTTCGTCTCAAGGTCTCACGTAAATAGACGTAGACCCTAATAACGTCACATAAATACTGTCTTAGTCATAGGGAAAAGAGATGGGGTAAAGGTCAACGATAAGTCATTATTTTTAATCTTCGTGCATCGCTTCAAGGTCACTGCAGGTATAAAAAGTATGTCTTAAGACGGAATTTTCATATACCGCCAGTTTCTTTTTAGTGTTTCTCCCCTTGTTAGTCTTTGTTATAATTATTTCAATTAACATTGCATTTTTATTTAAAATCTTATTAACAACAAAATGAAATAATGAATTTAATATACTTTGCTTAGATATAAATATTAACCGATAGTGTACTACCTGTTAAAAAAAGGAGCTTCAGTACTATGATGTTAAGCAAAACCCGAGTAATTAAATTCGAAAGAAAATTGTAAGCACTAAAATATTGCTTGTTGTATGTAACGTCTTTACCGGAGAGTAAGTAGGCGCTGTAACTAGTGAAGTTACTTATTTTATGTATTAGTTATTACTTCTATTATTATTGAAATAATAATTATTCACTAGTACCACAGCGTGATGGTAAGAATAAAGTGACAAAGATTGTATAAAAAACTATGTAAGTGACAACCGCAGTTTGTGAAAGAATTCAGAAAAGGCTTAAATTTACCAGTAGATGGATAAATGCTAACGATGATTATGAAAGTGCTTTAAGTAAAACTTTGTCGCTTATAATTTATACCAATTCGCATGTCTTTACCTCTAACAGCTTTGTTGGCTCGTTACGTCTCCCCCGCAGCAGGAGAATAAAGTTTTCTTTGACGTATCTGCATGCGCGGTAACTTTGAATAGTTTTAAATTATATAATTTCTTCATAACTTAAAAGATTTTTTCTGAAAATATAAGAGAAAACAATAAATACAAGATATTTTAATAATATTTTTCGATTAGTTACAAGTTAGTAATAAATTGTTTGTTTAAACTTGTTGGAAAGTAATTGGTTATAAGTACTGGTACCTGATTTAAATAGTAACAGAAATATAACAGTTTAAAGTTGCAAAAAGTAAATGGAAAATTATTAAATTTACGTTCCTAAAAACAGAGTAATTTCCCTACAGCAATTATACACGCAATTACAAGTTGAAGTGCTATGTTGCTCAGTTAAATTCCTACATTCCGCATATCCGTCAGTCTGCTGGGATAGCCTGTTTTCGGACTAAAGGAACTCGACCGAATAAAACCATTGCGGTTTTTAACTTCATATTACACGAATATCTTCATTTAAATAACATTTTTGAAACTTTAACCCAACTAAAAAATTTGTTCTGCATATTTTTAGACCAAATAAGTAAATATTTTATTAACCACTGGAAAATTAACAGATTGTTCTGAATTGTGAAACATATGTCTAAACATTTTATGTCAAGGTGTTTAGACAGCTTATGTATTTTATAACGGAAGTCTTTTTTTAATTCAACGAGGCAATGAGGTAATCAAAGCGTTTACCTGATGGTAAGTGATAAACTTGCCCAAAACAACGTGAGATTGGTTAAGAAGGTATACATCTTCGACAATCGTGTACACTTGCTAGTTTAAACATATACATAACCAACATACATGTTATCAAAAATCCGCCGCCGGATAGCTACACTCCCAGCAGCAGTAGCAACACTAGGTTAGGTTTAGGTTATTAGGCCGTGTGCCCAGCGTCAGACGAGCTGAATACGTCGTATTAGACGAGTCACCGCTATCATCACCAGAGTATATATAAGAACCTTCTTATATATACTCTTATATATACACAGCACCACATTACGCTCGTCGCCGTGAGACAAGGTGTTAAGTCTCGTTACTCCAGTAATTCCACTAGCATTTAGCACCTTTCAAACCAGAACACAGTAATGTTTGCAAAGTACTGTTTGGCGGCAGAAGTAGGAGCCGTGGTGATGCCTACCTAGATGGTCTCTGGCAATAGGAACCTACTACAATAAAACCTTTAGTTATATTCCAGAGCTACACATTGTAGTAGTACATAAAAGTACATATTTTTCGGTGTCTTGATTTATTTCAATAAAAAAATTAAAAAATCTGTTGAAGCTGTGTACAAAAAATTGTAATAGACAACAATTGATTGACAGAGAAAATATCAGCGGTATAATTTATTTAATAAGATTTTGAAGACTCTTGGACAGTTTTTGACCCTATATAAAGCACAGGACCGGTCGTATGTGGAGTATTGTTGCCATATTTGGGCAGGTGCTGCGGAAACTCATTTTGCAGCAATAGACTCGGTGGAGAGTCGGACCAAGAGGCTAGTTGGTGATCAAGAACTTGTAGTAGCTAGATTGGACAGTCTAAATCACAGGCGCCGAGTGGCGAGTCTCGCTGTATTTTATATAATACATTTCGAGGAGTGTGCCCAGTATCCCCAGTATACGCACAAAGAGGTTTGACTCCTCATTTCTAATATGAACAGCAAAGGACTAGATCAACTTGCTGGCGTCAGTGTTCCTGTCCAAATACGATGTGAGCGTCTTCAAGAAAAAAGTGAATAGGCACTTATTAGGTTAATGCGCTTTACCACCATAGACCACATCATCACTTAACACCAGGTGGGATCGTGGTCACGCATTGTCCTGTACCTTTATAAACGAAAAAAGTTAAAAAAGCATTTCAGCTAATTGATGTAGAATCATTAAATATAAAATTATCTGTTATTTCTATATCAAAAAAGTTCATTATTTTGTGGGTACGTTCCTCAAAGGTAAATCTAAAACATTCAGTTAGCACTTAAGAGCATTTGAAACGTGTGGCAAAACACCTCGACGAACAAACGCTAACGCCACTCTAAAAGATGATCATAAAAGAGCTATTCCTCCACATTCGCTAGAAATGCACGTTTTATAAGAAAAATTTTAAAAGAAGGTATTTTCTCTGTGAATATCAACCGCGGTTCGTATTTAAAAGCCCTTTGCTCTTTGAAAAAGGTACTTTAGCATATATTTTATGTATCACACACGTAAATAGCATTAAACTTACATTATGTTAAAAGTAATATATTTAAATATCAAATAGTAATGATATTAATGAATGTCATTACGAAGCATTTAAGACATGTGTATTAAGAAATGTGTATTGGTAACTTCTTGCTCTGTTCTTCCGTGCATCGTTTAACTAACTTATGAAATGGTTCAAAATTAACCATAATCAGTACATTCATGCGAAAGTCGAGCTCGCAATTTGAAAGCGAAAAAGCAAATGTTAATTTCGAAGTTATTTCCAAATGCAAAAGCATTTTAACCGAGCAGGTGTTGTACTAAGTAGATAAAAGTTTCCCTCTGTAGCGAATGCAGCGACCGAGCCGTAATTAAAATGATGTGGCAACTTCACGGTGTTGGTAATATGAATATTCTAAATACAAGAGGAGCATCCTATACTGAAACTTTCATGCATTATCTGTTTTCTTGAAACTGGCACACGGCGCACTATCTCTTCAGAAGTAACGTCATACTTGTAGAGAATTTAACTACAATAATTAAGAAAAAGTTATGATATTATATATAATAACTTAACTTATTTTTAAAGATTCTTCTTCTAAAATCGAATTTTCTCATGACTGAAGGTCGTGGTCATCATGTGTGGTGAAACATGCGACGACTTTTATGTTAGTTATAATGGAATGGTGTTGCCATTGCCTTCTCCATTTCACAAACTAGTCCGACCACGGATGGTCATGACATATATATGTAGGTTTCCTCACGATGTTTTTCTTCACCGTCAGAGCACGTGATATTAGTTGGTGTTATACTAAATGCACATAAATTGAAAAATTCATTGGTGCAGGCCGGATTCCAACCCGGTACCTTCTGAGTGAAAGGCCGGCGTTCAAACCAGTAGGCTATCACGATTTCTAAAGGTTGTTTCGTAGTAAATGTATACTTCTTCACAACAATGAGAAATGTTTACACAGCAACGTATTACTATTCACTAGCCCCTGCTTTTAGAAAACAATGCAATGTTAGTGTATTTTACTTGTATTGACGGAAGTTATTTGCAAACATTACTGTGTTCCGGTACAAAGAACTCTTTATCTAGTAAAATTATTAGGTTAAAATATTCTGTCTCAAAGCTATGAGCACAAAGTTTTATAGTTTATGTTATGCTGGAGACCGTCTAAATACCTTAGCTATCTCTACCGCCAAATAGTAATATGCAAACATTAGTAGCAGTTTGAAGTATGCTAGTGAAATTACTGAGGAAATGACACTTAACATCTTATATTTAAGGCAACCAGCACAACATGGTGCTTTGTATACCATCTCAACCAGCGTCACGTCGTTATGGGCAAATGTATTATTTACCATCAAGTTAAAGCCTTGCTAGTGTTGTTTTTAAGTATAAAAAATAATTGTTGACATATGTTAATATATCTATGCGACCTTCGTAAAGGATTTTCCCTACTATCAACATATATTTTGTATTTTTTTAATGCTTACTATATTTAGTTTTAATAATTGCAGTTTCCCGTGTAGAACGTTCTCAACGAGGTGGAGGCAATTGAGTATACTGTAAACACGACTCACAAAAGATCCCTTTGATAACTTACCCTCGTAATGCTCGCGTGGCGCCTTCAGCTCGACATAAATAGAGAAAACTTTCTAAATAATTATAATGTGTTGCGGAGCGGATCCTTGTGGAGTGCACTTCGGAGTAATGACGCCTCCCGATCAAAGGGGACGGCCAGTTTGAAATTTTACCACCTCTTACGGGGCCCACTGAATATTTATCATCGTAACGATGTTGGTTCTACATTGTTGTATGCACAGCGTGAGTTACAATTTCTAGTACATATAAAATTTATGATTACTTGCAACTTTCTTACTATTTACTGTTTGGTCCTAAAATATATCACCTACTAAATGACACGACTACAATATAAAAGATTTTTTTATTTGGAAAAGGGACTAAACAATCCATTGATTAATGAAGAACTGATGAGAATAATGATCCATTTATCTTATCGTTTGGTATAGCTTTATACTTACAGCTTAAATTAAAGCAATTTTAAATATTTATATCTCAAAATCCTCTGAAAAGCTTATTTTAGCTTCTTCAATTTAGACTTTATACAATTTTCAATACATTCAAAATTTTATGTATTTCTCCCGAAAGGATATGAAACATTTTTATATAATTTACGATTCTGTAATGAAAAAATCTTTACGCATCTGTTACCCCTCTCCAATCCTCATTGGGCCAGCGTGGATGGTGAGGACCCGAATTGGTCCATTATCGGGGGGAAGCACATGTTCAGTAGAGGACGTCTATCGGCTGATGATGATTCTGATATGGTAAAGAACACCTAAAGGTTATCAACCTTAAATGCAAATATTTTATCAAGTTAACAATAATTGTTAATGTTTAACCATCACTTATGTTACAACATGTTTGTGTTTCTTCATAAAGCACATGTACTTTGTGGAACTTAATTTCACTGAAAGCATTGTGTGGTAAAAGTTTACCGTAGCGTTACTTAACAAACAATGGAAATGAAAACTGTATGAAGAGCAGAAATATCTTGTATTTAAAACAGAACACATACATAACGACCATTTAAAAAAATACTATATTCTAATAGTAGTAACTGTTTATAGACAAAGAAATATTTAAATTTGTTATATCTATATGTTATTATTATTTTATTATATAGATATTGCTTATATTTGATTTGTATCTAAACAAAAGCTACTGTACTGTGATATAATTTGAATTAGAATTTATTAATAATAATCCTTACTCTCAATTTTGACTTTTCTTTTTGCCTAACTATTGATTTGTTTAATTTCTTCTTCCCTACAGAGATGTCTAATAGCAATAGATTACATTGATTACGTCGCCTATGCCTACATTTACATTATAAGTTTAGTTTAAGTTATATAACTACATGGTAAGTTATTAATGTAAACAATAAAGAATTTATCAATCAATCAATGTCTAATATTTTTATACTAATATTGTCTATACTTTGTGCTGCATCTTACTTTAAACAAAATTAGATAATGGTTAGTGTACGTAGTTAAATTATAATTGCACGCATATCAGTGGTGCTTCAACTTGCAAAATGTTAACTAGTTTTTTTTTGCATAACTATTGTAGTTAAATTCGTGTAATTAGGCGTCGTTAACCTTATAACAACCTGTCTAAAACAAATTGTAAAAACTTGTGATGACTTGTTTACTTAATCATTATCCTTATATTTAACTCTATTTATATATACTGTAAGTAATAAGTTAATAAATATTTTCAAACTTCCAACAGACGCTGGTTAGTAATGACGGTTATCTTCATTAGTAACTTTTTATGAGTTAATTGTGATTTGTTCCACTAATAGAAGTCAAGGTTTACATCTTGCAACATTCTTTATAGTACTCACTAAGTACGATAGAGAGGCAGTAAGTTTTAGTTCACAAGAAACAGTATTGTATCAACGGATCCTTGCAACATATTAAGAGTATCCAATGTATAATTTCCTTACAAATAAATAAGATATACATACATATAAATGACATTGAGAGAATAATACCTATAAAATAAAAACCCACAGCATTAATCTCCTTACTGAACATAAAATGTTGTTTAAATCAAAAATATTTATTACACTAGAGCCCCTGACTTAAATGAAAATAAACCAAAGAAATAATGCATTGGTTCCCGAAAAACCTAATGGTTTCGAGTACGATATACAAAAATTCAGGTTGCTTAATTAAGACACCAAACATATTGTAAAATATTTCTACACAACACTACCAATAAGAAAAATGTAATACAATGAAAGCATAGCTATGAACTGTATCTTCAGGTGAGTAACAGCGATCAGGACTTTAGTAATTAATGAAGGCTTTATAACAGGTTTCTCTAAATAGATTAATCAGACTAGTTTTAATTAGAAAGTGTCTTTAACTTTTCCTTTATTCTTGCATCGAAATAGTATATAAATCAGTATATAAAAAAACGAAAACTGTTGTCATAAAATTTAAGTTTATTACTACTGCTAAACAAAAATTTACTCGTGGGAATTCTCCGGAGACCGCCTTGGTATTGTAACGAATTATAATAATTCATAATATTAAATGAATTATTTTATAGTAATGTCATATAACGGAAGACATTACAACAGCTTACATAATTATTTATTTCGATTAATAGGGGT
>DWLS01005236.1:0-12942 GCA_018246255.1 Pachliopta kotzebuea | reverse complement strand
AATGAGTAAAGAGAGGTATACTAAATCATGATATATCAACTTGAATTATGTAAGAAACTACCAGCAGCAGGAATATTCAATAGGTTGTTTATTATGAACAGTTCGATAATCTTAAATGTAAATTATCGATATCAGCTCATCACTGGCTACGTTGTTCTGGTGAAAACTCGGAAACGTTGTGGACGCCGCAAATTGTACCAATTACGAGTCATTTGCCAACCGACCGCGCTCCGCTCACAACTTGTTGCGAATTCCCTATAAGTTGCATCTAAGTAACGCGATAAACTATTATTATGTCGAGGCGGTAAACGGGAGAAGTTAGTTGGGCAACCCCAAACTCACCAACTTTGTTACAACATTCACCATATTTCAGTTTGATTATCCACAAGCAGTATTCAATACGAACGAACAAGAAAGATGACCACGTGATGGTAAATGTTCAGTTTCACATTACACTTATCGCTTTCAGATTTAAGTCATTAAAATTAGTAAGTACAATATTTCGCGCAAATTAGTGCTACTGTAGCATTTAATCTAAATTTATGGTCTTACTAAATTGTAAAATATTTCATACACTGCCATACCCGTGAAACTACAATGTAACTATAAATTAGACTTGTCTGAGAGTCTGTATTGTTGTAGCGAATTATACTTCAGGCATGTCGGCCATTTTTAAACCAACGAATAGATAAAAGAGGCGCTTTGAATTTATAATTACATGAAGTCATAAGCTATACATAAAAGTATCCACTTACAGGTAATAAGCAAATCTGTGTCGTGAAACCAAAAATGTTTTTACGCGGCTCTAATCCTCCTTAGGGTTGACTGTTGGAAAATACCTCTGTGGTGTTAAGTGTGCCCTCTTTACCCTCAGCTTATATTACATAAAGAAAATATAAAAATTAGAATGTTTTTTATAATAATAGACTAACATTTTGCCTCAATTTCACATGACATTAAAATAAAAAGAGATCAACGAGGCCAACATACAGCACTTGTACCATAACAGCTGATTGACGATATGATGGTAGCTACTTAAACGTTTACTAGCAGGATAAATCTCTACGACCAATTTCATGAGTAATTTAACATCGGTAGCGATTAATGCTAAGGATCTACAGCGATGAATCTTATACTTACGAGCTGTTAACAATATTTTCAGAATGACTTCGGTTGGCAAAACCGAGATAGGTGGCAAGTGTGCGATCACTTTGCATTAGCCTTAAGACTAGGAAGATATTTATTTTTATTTAAAAACTTTATTTCTTCACAAAGAAGGTAACAAATTTGCAGATTTAATGCTACGAGTCATTCTCCCCCAGTCTACCATACAAATAAAGATATTTTTTATATATTTAATATGGCATTGGTTTTCTTTTGATCGTGCTAAAGGTAAAGGAGTAGCAAAGTGTTCCAAGGAAGATATCGGAGGCCATTCGAATGCACTTAAGCAGACTAAGAATAAATTTTTTATGGGTGCAAATCCCACACAACTCCGATTTCCTCCAGAAGCTTAATACCTTTTTTAAGATGGATGAGATTGATGATAATGTAACTAGAGACGTAATTAATGTAGATTGCAAGTTTACTTTACGATAAGTACTCTTGGAGAGTGTTGCACAAAATACCGTTTTGTGCCGCCCGTGTCCAGTGACTCCCAGCAATCCTTTTGATACTTTCAAGAAATCTATGTCCATAATAATTGTAATATAAATAATAATAATATAAAAAACTATGACAATCAGTGGCCATTTATCGTTTAAGATAACTATGAAGATGAAGTATACACTTCACCTTATTGTGCTACTCTATAGTACAATAATTTGATGTTAAAATAATTCAGAGAGCAAAGAATCATAAAAAAACTCGTTGATAGAAAGATAATCTAAAAAGGCCTTCAATCGATAGACTGTTATGCTAACAGCCTTTACTGAAAAACGCATAAAGGACTAGGAGAAGCACTTTGCGATGCAAAGGCGTCTTCATTACGGGACTCGCTGGCTGAAAGGCTGCATTATCCTTTGTGGCGGTGATCGAATAAGTCCATGTAGACATGATGATGCAAGCTGAAACTAACTTTAATACATCTCGCAGCGAAGCAGATGACGCGATCATACTAATCATGTTTATGACGCAAATAATTGTCATGAAGTGATGACGGAAATCATTATGAGTATTGCAGCTACATTGTGGGACATAACATTTAAGCTTCAATTACCTGTTATTTCACTAGCTAAATCATCATCATCATGATGTTTACATCTTCAAACTAAAATTTAGTAAACCAAATGAACCTTGGAAATTCAGAGAGGATCCTTTACCAGGAGTACAAATGCAAGCTTTCTTTGCATGACTGCAACGAAATTATTTTGATAACGGATTAACGTACTATGAGAATATTTTTACTAGCAACATATGAGTACTAAAGGACACTTTAGTTGTAATAACTAAGACGGCATCACCGGTAAAACAAATATATTCTTTTGTTAAGAGCTACATTTGTCTACCCTTCGGAACATGAAACTTGCTGTTATATTTACATTATTCCCTTATAATCTGCGTTATCTCCACGAAGCAGACGTAAAGCATTAATTAATTATTACTTACATTGAAACAGGCGCGTATGTAATAATAATTGTTTTTTTTTAAATAATAATAAATAATTGAGTTTTTTAATCACCGATATAGACCGTTATACAACTTTAGACCAGACTAAATATAGTCATTATAGGTTCCATTATTATCTGAGTAGAGCCTGTTTCCTTAATGTACGATATTTTTATATATGAAAATGTGTTTTCAATAAATTTATAAGAATGAATATTATAGCGATTTACCACAAGTTAATATATTCACCTGTTACTGTCTTAATGTGTGAATTATATTACCTATTACTCATCTATTGTGAAATTGTAACAAGGACATATGTTTTAAACAAGTAGTTAAAATTAATTTTATGCCGATTGTCAAGTATTCAATTTTGCTTTGCGTAGCTTAATAAGTAAGTCACAAAGGCAGGAATGTTATTACCGGTAATCCTCTCAAACTGCTGACAATGATGACATCGGGGTTTTCCATTTTTTGGCGCATTTTTATCAGTAATAGGATTTTACATGAATTTAAAATATGATACGGAAGTTTCGAAGAATACCCTAGCTCTCGTACGATGGCAGCTGGAACACAGTAATGCTGTTATGATGACAAATTTACAATATGAAGGTAGTATCTGACCAGACGGGTTTAAAAAAAAACTTACTTGGAATCGGTAAGCCAATGCACCATAAAGGCAGTAGGGTTTTATTTAAAAAGATGATTATAGTATCAAAAAATATCAAAATTGTACCCCTGCCTGCAATATATGAAATTAATAAAAACTAAGCAACAGTCACTATTAAAAGATCTAAATGGACGAATAAGGATGATCACAAAATTTTTCCAAAACCTATTTATTTTTTGTTAAGATACATTTGTTACTAAAAAACGATAACATAAACGTGTTAAGTTGTTAAAAAACCGGCAACCGTAGTAAAAATACAGATTTTGAAACACGGTTGCTAAAAAGTAATAGAATCTAAACTCTTGGGTAGAAAGCCATTGCAAATTTCCATTAACTAGACTAACTTTTTTTAATTGCAAAAATTACTGAATTATCGGAGTAGTGGTGGTGATGGTAGTGGTAACGGTAAATTGGCAGTTTGTCTCTCCGGCGACACTTTGTAAGAGGCATCTATTTAGTGAGCTGTGAATGAAGGAGGGGAACGTGGATGCCGGTCGTAATGAAGGCGGATGGCTGCACGTACCACGGCTGAAAAATTGGCTCCCATTGCAGCACGACAATTCTGCTCCTTATTGGACAGTCTGCGCCGTCTGTAACTTTAATGGCTATTAATATAAATGAATTTTGTGGCGCTGGTGATGGGGAATTGAATAAAATGCCAACAAAATCCCATTTCGTCAACACCCGGACCAAAGATTTTTTCGAAATGATCTCCTATATATCAGAAAGTTAACTATTAAGGAAAGTAGTAGAACCTCTTATGTAATGTGGAATAGTTCCTTTATTACAGTCGTGATGGCTTAGTGGTTTCAACGCTGGCCTTCCACTCCGAAGGTACCGGGTTCGAATCCGACCTGCACCAATAAATTTTCCTATTTATGTACAGTTAGTATAACACCAACTAATATGACGTGCTTTGACGGTGAAGGAAAACATCGTGAGGAAACTTACATATTTCGGTAATGACCATCCGTGGTCGGAATAGTATGTGACATGGAAAAGGCAATCGTCAACCACTCCATTATAACTGCCAAGGAAGTCGTCGTGTGTTTCACTTCACATGGTGACCACGACCCTTATTCATGAGGAAGTACGACTTAGAAGAAGTTCCTTTACTTATCCATGACTTCTTTTTTTATTCCATAAAGGTTAATGCTTGATCCCAACTGATGTTATGTGGCGATGTAGTCTGTGTTGGTAAAGCGCATTAACCTAGTGGATGCCTATTTACTCTTTTTTAATCTTCGTCTGACAGGAAGCATACTCTACACATCTTTTATATTTATCATTAGTTAAATCTACTCAATTTAATATTATACTCAATCTGAAACGTAAAGAAAATAAAGTTATAAGATCAGAATCAAAGATCCAATTTCCGGTAAATTATCTTCTTCCATATACGTAATATTTTTACATAGAATTATTAAGTTGTAATAACTTTTTGTATATATCTTCAATATTTTCCAACTGATTAAAATATTTTTTTTAATATAATGAACAAACGTTATCTTGAAGAGCTTTCTTCAAACTGAAGCCTGACGATCAGATTGAGAAATCCAAGTCTCCAAACAATCCTTACTGAGTGTATTTAAGCCCGGTCCACCCTTTTTATTATTGTTAATAATTTACTTTTTCCTGTATATTTTCAAACCCAATTTCTCCCGGACTTTACCAGAAGAGATTCACAGGATTAACTTTGAAAATTCATACATATTCTTTTTTTATTCGACGAAGCGACAAGATAAGAGACGGATACCTGATGGTAAGTGATACGCTTACCAATAACAAAGGCGCTAGTTAAAATGGTATACACAGCATCACATTACGTTCCTGGCCTTGAGACAGGGTGTTCAAAGTCGTTACTTTAGTAATTTCACTAGCTGACAGCATCCTTCAAACCGGAAATCCTCTTATACCTGTATACTGATGTTTATTAAACGCGTCATTGTTCATATATTCGTTTTAATAGAATGTAGAGAAAATTTGGGTAACATATTTTCAAAAGAAATTATAGATGCTGTAAGTTAAAATGAGTAGTGTTTGCGATGTACTGGTAAAGTTGATCTACAGCTGTTGATCTAATTTTAATAAACACCGTCCAGGGGTTCCGGCGGCGGCGTAACTTCACCGAATGTAATTCAACGCGAAGGTTGTATTGTATCCGGGGCTTAGGGTGTAAGCCGCGGAGTGTATCACACCCCGAAGTCATATTTCACGGGTATAAGCGCGGCGGCGTGTTTTCTTAGACCCTTTGTAAATCTCACGGGCTCTCCTCCCAACGCTACTTCGCTACATGTAACGCGTGCCCTGAATCCATGGGACAGCTACAACGATATACATTTGCGGCAACATGTATTTTTAAAAGATTACTTCCGCTACAAAATATGAAGAAGAAATTATCATCTAACTGTAAACTCATCATCATCAGCCGATAGAAGTACATCGCTGGAATTGGCCTCCCCAAACAATGGGGGATTTAGGCCGTTTCCTGCTACTCTGGTTGATTGCGGGTTGATTGGAGCCAGAGCCTTGTATGTTAATTGGCAGGGAGCAACACGAACAGGTGTGATTTAGTCCTGTGAGATTTTATATAAGACCCCTTACCCATTGAATGAAGAAATCATCAATTCATCAATAGAAAATTCAATTAGTGGCAATTTGGTTCATGATTTCGGTCAGTATATTAAGAAACTTTACACACCTAATCTTTCATCAAAACTCACCACACATCAGTTGAAATCATACATATAAACTTTGTTTAGTCAAGTTTTTTATTAATACTAAAGTACCGTGACATTGTACTAGTGGTAATCACATTACTCCATTAATTAAACTAGCTATAGCACCCTTCAAACCGGAACACAGGAATGTTTTTACACAAATAGAAGCGGCCGACTCACATAGGCCAGTATTAGCTCTAGTATTAGAGACCTACTACTAGGTATATTATCGCGTCAATCTGCAGCAATTGATATGTAAAACAACAAAGCACTAACATTAACAACAGTGATCCATTCCATTTGAGTTTAACATTTATATAATATCACATAATCAACAAAATTTCACCTGAAATCCGAATATTATAACGTTCAAACCCAACAGAACAGAAACGTTAACTGAAATAACATTATAATAGAATTAAAACAAAGTTAATTGTATTCATAGTTCTATCAAAAACAAAGTGAGAACTAAACCGTACAACTTTGAACTAACAGAAAACGCGGTCTGTTTTCACAAAAGAACTTTTATAACGTCCGTCCGTCTGTCCGCCTGATAAACTGCATACACATTTAACACTGAATAACATCAGAGCATTGTTTTAATGGAACTGTATCAGCTCATGCGAACCACGGTTGCTTTCGGAGACATGAAAAAAACGATTCATGAAAAAAATGTTGGTTTTTTATGCTACGTAACGAAAACACGAGCAAGGCATTCACGTGATGGTAAGTTATACGCTTAAGATGGTATACTACATCGTACTCGTCGCCTTGAGATGAAGGATGTATGCCCAATAATTTCACTGGCGCACAGCACCATTGAACCCGGAACACAGTAATATTTGGAGATTGCTGGTTGTCGGCTGCAATAGGAGCTGCAATGGAACCTACTTAGACGATCTCCGGTAACGGAGACCTTCCACCAGAATTTATTCATAATAAGTAACAGGACAATACCAGAAGCCGAGAACCGCATTTAGTAGACGACATTGGTTAAGGACAATATCCAGCACTGAATTGATAAACGCTGATGATTATGATATGAATCATTATATAACTCCTCCAATTTATCGCGAAAGTGTTTAGTAATAAACACTATTCTTGAAGTTGCCATTGCTAATGCTTAGACCTTATCATGAAATGAGTAAAGATCATTATCCTTTACGCTGGCAAAGTGACTGTTGTTGGACGTCACAGTTTCGGCATCAAGATTAATAGAGATCTAACCGAGATATGCGACTTTTGTACACCTCGTCACCTCACATCATCATCACGTATTAATTTAAATATATATAATAGACTGTGACTTTTTGTATAACTTAAATACCTTGACTATCATGTGACTAATGTCACGGCAGGAGACTAATAATGTTTCCATGGTAGATAGGCAAGCGATCGCGGGAAAAATATAGCACTAACTTTCCAAAGTTGTGGTCGAAGAACTGAAACAGGGACCTTAATGATGATACCTGGCGCACCACAAAGAAGATCTTAGTCTAAATAGTATGTAAATATTACTCAATAAAGTTTGATTTCTATGAATGGGGACAGAACGTCTTGAAAGGATACAAAGCAGTACCCATTTCTAAAACTTAGAAGTACCCTGGCTGTATTCGATCTATAGTAAATGAAGTTAAGGGACTGATAGGTAATAGTATTGAAGACATCGTGAGAAAACCGATAGTTTCCAGAAAACTAGCTTTCGAAGACAATATTTAACATCCTACACTTGTCTAGTATTTTTTATACAAAAGGCGGGCTTAATTCCAGCAGGCATTTTATAGCAGCGAACCTTTGCGGAGATAAAATGTTGTGGTAAGTGGTATGTACTATAACATAAATAAATTAATAACAACATTAATGAACATAAATAATGATATTTATTATACATCATTGTAGTGTGAGGGCGGGTCGACTCTCTCTGCGAGATATACTTGAATTCCTGCAGTGGGAACATTGAAAAAGCTGTTTACATTATCATAACATCAATACTTCAAGTAATGGTAGCTTTTATAAAAAATTCTCAACTTCTTTTAAGTAACTTCAAAAAAAATATTTTTGCGTTATTAATTAGCACAGTTTACGTTTCAATTTACAGCAGGTTTTGTATTTTGAAAATTTAACTTTGTTTCATATGTTTCAAAAAAGTCAATATCCCTAGTGTACTGTTCACAAAACTTAAAATGTTCTTGCAAAGTGTGCAAGTGAACACTTACGTTAAAGTTAAAAATTCGCACAGCAGTTGTTCGGGACTTTTCAACACTATTTTTCAATATACGACATCGACACTAACGACTTTCTACTGAGGCGGGGTAAGATCTTAAAAGTTGACCTCAATTTCACATGGTGTTAAGGCACAATGATTTTATGGTAAAGCCTGATCATCAGATTACTCTAGCTTTCATATGTTGACAGTTTGAACTAATCGATGGAGTTACAACAGCAGTTTACAACATGAAATTAATAGTTAGGTTGGTTTCTTAAAATCTTACAACCAAAAAAACTTCTAAAAATGCGATTTTGGAATCGAAATAGGGTCCATCGGTTTATAATGCAGTATGGGTTGAAAGGCTATGAAGCTAGTCAAATTTTTGTAAAAGAGAAACTGTCAGTAAAGTACAATATAGTAAGACATCACAAACTAAAATTGGTCTCTAACTGACGACAAAGAGGAGGTATTCAATTCAATGCGTACTATTTTTGTATAACAACGAATAACATCACGCAGAGGTCCGAATTTGATTGATAAATATTTTATTGCTCACGTTATGATACTTTTAAGTAACTTAATTAAGCTCATAATCAAAATATGGGCAAGGCCTTATTGCTATTAGCGATTTCTTCTAGGAACCCTGGTTATATGATTACTTATATGATAAAGTTCATTAGTTTCAATTAAACTGTAAGGACATTAAGCATTGTCATTAGTTGTAGGTCTCGTTGCCGGAGACGGGACGGTATTATCGCAGTTCCTATTTCTATCGCCAAATAATAATGTGTAAACATTACTGTGTTCCGGTTTGGATGGTGCTGTATGCTAGTAAACTTACTGGGATAACGAGACCTAACACCTTATGTCCTAAGACGACGAGCGCAATGTAGTGCTGTATAATCTTAAGCAGGGTTACGTTGTTATACCGTGTCCCATACCGTTACCGTGTTACTTTCAGGAAAACTCCATGCTCATCTCATCACTTCGTTGAATCATAAAAGAATATTACATTACACAACAGAGACAGTTGACTAGTTTCAAATACGTCTTTATTATTAAAAAAATATGTATCTGTTTTAACAGCAATGACCCGCTACTGTATAGTTCCACATTATAATATAGTGGGCCCTTTGTTTATCTGTGAGTGATCCCGGTTTAATGGCAGTCGGAGGTAATATACTCTCAAAACAATGAAAAGCTTCTGATTCCGACTTTATGAATAATTCACGAAACGGTGGAAAATAAAACTACGAGCGAAATCGGACAGAGCGGTGAACGATGTCAGCTTATACATTGAATGGAGTTTCTACTTCTTCATCTAGTCTTAGAAATTATCATTGCTGAATAATTGAAAACGTTATAAAGCCTCTACATTAACTCTGGCTTTCACTAGCTACTGCACAGGGCCTTTCAAATTAGAACACAGTAATATTTGTAACCTAACTATTCGGACATAAAAATAGAGACCTGCCGCCAGTAGATCCTCGGCCTCATTGTTCATTTAACATCTGGTGAAAGTAAGGTTACGTTAGCCCATTGAATATAAAAGAAAATCATAGAGAAGTTGGAGGAAGGAAACGGCGTCAGCTTATTGAGTAGAATTGCGTAAAAATCAGAGCAAATTTGCGGCGACGTCGCGGCCGGGGTGGGCGGTTATTGGATTTTTCAAATGACTGGGCCGGATGGTGTTAAGGGATCTGGGAATCGCGCGGACGGACAAAAAGTTACACGCATACGTACAAAACGGGGGTCCCGCGGGATGAGTTATGTGGATTACGAGGAATTGAATTTCCCTTTGAATTTATGTACAAACTGTAGGCGTATTCAAACAAATTTTTTTCTCCTTTCATCTATACGTACGAAGAAGTCAAAATTTGTGTATGTACGAGTACTTTTGCTATACTAGAATAAAAACGCCGTGGTCATCAGATGAGCTGTACACTTCGCAAAAGATTAACCAGCCCTATCATCATCACACAGAAATATGCTGATACAATATATACCAGAAGACCACAGAATTTTAATCAAACTCTATAAGTAAGAGTCATAAAATAATAAAGGAAATTTTATTTCCTAGCACAAACAGTTCTCGTTCTTCGTTCAGTTCAGTTCTTTTCTTATTATTTAACATTTTGTTACAACATTCTGTAGACAGGAATTCCTTTTTTGAATGAAATCCTCCTCCAGGTTATACCATTTCTCTTTATAATTTCCCGATCTTTAATGTCGCACTCCCATATTTCCCTGGGTCCTCTTCCTCTATATCCTTTCAGTCCATTCTACATTGTCACTGATTTTAACCATCTCTTGTCGGTGCTACTTGCAAGGTGACCAGTCTATTGTCACTTTGGTTTAAGAGTATATATGATGTTATGATCATATGAACGTGATAATTATTAAAGTTCATTATTGAATAGACTTCTCAAAAACCTTCACTAATAAATATTCATACGATCCTTAAACAAAAAACAATTGTTTGACCTCCTGACGGTTTGTTACGGATAATCTTCAAGAATAAAAAGGAATTAGGACCCTAGGTAGTTTGTTACAGAACCCGTTCCAACAAATGTATTCATTGTTCTGGCAGTCATACATAAATACTCTCCACTACCTACAGCCTCATTAACACTTTACATCTTGTGAAATTAAGATCAGGTGTTAAGTAATAACCTGATTTATTAACTTAGCGAAATAATTTAACCACAAGATGACGTGGATATTAACTAATAATAAACAAACAGTACGCATGCATCATAAAGTAGTACCAAACTCATTGTTGCGAGCAACCATTGTGTAATCGCAGCGGTAAGTTGCGACACGCTGTTATGCCTTAAACCAAACATTCGCTTTGAACACGAGTCGTACCTGCGAAAGACTGCTCCTAGACAAGGTTTTTAAATAACTTGAAACTAGATTATAAAATACTTTAAAGTATTTTTAATACTCACCGTACATAACAGGAAAATTTGCTGTTTACGTCCAAATAACACAAAGAGTAAAATTCTTCTTGAGACCTTTTTTTATTGAGGAAATTTTCCAAAAATCTGCTTCTGGGGGAAGACAGGATTATGTGAGATTTGTACCTATTAAAACCCCCTTGCCTGTGTGACTAGTGCCTTCCTACACTAAGTCTAAGTGTATCATCAGAAAAGCCATAACCTTCCTACTTTTTGTGTGTTATATGAATTTTACTAATTTAGCAAATATAGTGCTATGCATAAAAGTAAAAAGTGCGTAATGTATAACACACAAAAAACCACATTAGTAATTTAAAATAGGATAAACAACATTTAGTAATAAATACTTGAAAGTATTTTGTTTGGGCACCTAGTACTTTGTAGTAACTAATATTGAAACTTGTTTTTGTGAATACGTCACCTACTCGCTTCTCAGCGATCATAATTTGTATGTTCAGGTGATTTGTGCCAGGAATTATTTGTAACTACAAATTAATCGTTTGTTGCTTATTATAAGATTTTGCGTTTAATGTATTATTTATAATTTCTTTGGTAAAGATAAATCATAGCCAATTGGAATAGTAAACATAGTAAAGTATTATTGAGTAAATCAATATGCGCTTAGTAATCAAAAAAAGTAATTGCAGTTGATGATGACTATTTGTTGCCCTTTCTTGTTGTACTTTGTTGAGTAAATAAAAATAAAAGATATATTAATCTGTTACTTTGTATTTAATAAAAATTTCTTTTAATCTATAGTATATATCCGTAGATGGTGGTCATCTAAATTGCTCAGGCGTTCATAAGTTAAAAGCAAAAACTTTAAAATGTCTTGACAATATGAGTGACGTATCCATACCGAAAATTTCAAAAAACTTGCTATTTAAACTTTAGCACCGATAGCCTTAGGATCGATCCAGTAACCTCCAAGAAAGCTGAGATAGAAAGATAAGCTTTTTATTGCTCGGAATAATATAGTACAGCGAATAAACTTAATAACCAAACTTAATTAACTGAAATAATTTAAAGTAACTTTCAAATCTATTACAGCAGGATTTTAAGAAATTCAAGACTTTCAAGATTCACAAATAGCTAAATTAAATGCCAATGAAAACTGCAGTACGTTATTAACAGTAATTGGATGACACAGTGGCGAAGGAAGAACAACTCATACCTAACACCATCAATGAGTTGAATGTGACTCATTGACCTTATGTAACTCACCTCTATAACTTGCCCGCTGAATCACCTGTGACTCAAGTAGCCAGATCAACAAAGAACCTGGATTAATGTAACTATAAATGTATTTTTTTATGTTGCGTGGCGATGAGACGAGCAAGGCGATCACCTGATGGTAAGTGATATGCTTGCCCATAACAACAACACTGGTTATTGTATATACAGCACCACATCGCGCTCCTCGTCTTAAGACGTAAAGTGTTAAATCTCGTTACCCCAGTAATTTCACTAGCTTACAAGGTCCCTCAAACCGGAACACAGTAATGTTTGCATATTTGGCGGTAGGAATAGGTACTACGGTGGTACCTACCTAGACAATCTCCTTAAATCCAAAAACAAAAGGTAGTTAGGTCGTAGATGTATTGCGGCGTTTGAGAGAAGAATGGGGCGTATACATGAAGGTCCCAAAGCAGCGTCGAATGTGTGTATTTCTGACGAAATGAGGTTCTCATGAACTCAAAATCACCGAATGGAATTGTCGAATACGCATTGCGGGCTGCTACTGTCGAAATAATTTAGCAAATAACAATACAATTA
>DWLS01005235.1:0-12944 GCA_018246255.1 Pachliopta kotzebuea | reverse complement strand
AGTCGTGTCTCGGTTCAACCTTTTAAATGACAAATAAATATTATAACAGACAATATCTTCGCATTGGGTGTCATTTGACTGCACAAAATGATAATGATAGGTCATAAAGTGGCGTCAGTGTGGAATTAAAATAAACTTGGAGTATACGCACACACTTCTTTAATAAATATCAAACTTTATCACCTTTGTAAATTTAATTTTTACTCTATCTACTAATGGTATTTTTTCATCTAAAAGCATTAAAAAAGTAGTTATTACTAAATTCGAAGAGCTAAATAGTGAAAAGGTTCATATTAAAAGCTTAGTTCTAAGATTATTTTGTCTAAAAAGAAAATTAAAAAAAACCCTCGTACCGAATAGTTAAATCTAGTACGGAAACATTCACTATTGGAACTCGAAATGCCAAACCGATCAATTTGTCTTTCAACTGCGGCACTATTTTACCGAGAGCTTTGCAAGCGCCGGTCATTGCCGGTATGATGTTTTGGTGTATGCTTCGGTAATCCCGCCAATGCTAGAAAAATACTTTCAACCTTCATACAAAATTGGTATCGTGGTATCAGGATATGGGCCTCCGCTGATAAATGGTCTCTTATAATTATACACAACATTGTCCTACATTGAGTCCCAGAAGCTATGAGTACATTTACAATTATAGACAAGTAATTTTAGGTGATTCTTTCAGATAAATTATATAATGTTAGCAAAAATTGGTAACATTAATATTTTTTATATTATTTCACTTAGACTAGGCAAATTTCGAAAAACTGGTAAAACTAAAAGCGGTTAAAAATTATATTTGAATGTATTCTTTACCTTTCCTCTCAAACAAAGCCCATCCAATGGCTTCAATGAAGGCGTCATGGCGTGTATACTAGTAACGAAGCCTTCCGAAACACCGAAGTTGCTTTCTAGAACTTTCATTATTGGAGCCAGGCAGTACAAAGTACTCGAGGCGCAAGATATCACTTTTTGATCTTAAAAGAAAAAGAAAAATATTTAAAGAGATTACAGCTAAGTTAAAAAAATAGGTATATAAGAGTATTGAGAAAAAGGACAAAGTACGATCATTTGCATTCAATTTGATTGATTAGGATTATTATAAAAATGTTTTATAGCAGTTCTGAATTATTTAATGTACAAGCTGTAATGCGAGTAAATGTCCTATTTACACATTGTACAAGGTGCTCATTGTAATAACATTATCGTCAGGAAGGCGACCATCGCTAAACAAGCCACCCTCAAAGATCTTCACGACGATTGGTACTTCGACTTCCCGCATCCAACAGCTTCTGCCATTACATGTTCTCTTGTTAATTTGTACCCAGTATTTTCTCTATATATAATTGTAGTTAAAAATAAATACAGTAAAATTACTGTAAAGTTTTGTTTATATTACACAAGTTGATTGTACATTGTGATATATTGCATCAATGTTTGAGAAAGAATAACCAGTTACTATTATCTGTAACATTGTTATCGCATTTGGTTGACATTTTACAATAAATTCTGTGATCATATTACAAAATAATGGCTCCCGATGTTGTTTACTAGCGAAATATAATTTCAGTTGCTGTGGTGATGGAATAATAAATAGCAAGAATGGTGAACGAAGTCCAGCTTTTAATACGTTATCCAACTACTTTAAATATAAGCTTTAGTAATCAGAATCGATGAAAATACTGCAACAGGATTCATGTTAGAAAAAATTAACATTAAAGGTAATATTTAAAAAAAAATTAGACCTGTAACAAATTAGTCATAATAAGCTTCTAAAACAAAAGATGCAGTTTTTTTTAATTATGGCAAGCTACAACTACAGACTTTTTTCCTATGAGGCGACGAAGCGAGCTTTTCGTTTTTCGGATGATTCGTGATAAGCTTGTCTATAACAACGCAGCGCTAGTTAAGAGGGTATACACTGCAACACATTACGCTCGTCGCCTTGAGACATAAGTCTCGTTACCCCAGTAATTTCACTAGAATACAGCACCCTTCAAACCGGATAACAGTAATGGTTGCACATTACTATTTAGCGGCAGAAATCGGAGCTACGGTGGTACATACCTAGACGGTCTTAGGCAACAGAGACCTACCGCCAGTAAACTAATAATACTAATAGGAGGAGATACACTTAAAGATATCTCAAATAAACATTTATAATGATACCTGGATGCATTTTGTCATCATTGACTCCTTGTATTATCATGGGCACGTCACTGGAGGGCGCGGTAATCAGCACACGCCTCACGCCCTCGACCGACAGATGACCCTGCGATCAACGTATCATATACGTATAAAAACATACTGTTTGTACATAGTCTGATATTGAAGTTAAAACGAGGAAAAAAATATTGATAAGATATGTTTTATTAAGATATCAAACAAGACTCGTACAGCTTATTCTTAAATTGTGGAATCTATCCACTTTATAAGACATTAGAATATCATCTTTCTGCCCTTTCGTTATGGTAAGAATAGCAACGTAAACCTTCACTGTGAATACTGCTTTTTGAAACTCTCTCTGTTCAAGAAGTGCAGGCAGGCAGAGAAAAAAAAGACTGAAGATTACATAGATGTTATATTCGTTCATAGTCTAAAGTTTCCGTTTACAAACGTTCTAAACACCAAGAGAATTAACCTTATTTTTTTAGAACACTTACTTCTTACTCTTTTAATTTGAAGGAATTAGTGACGAACAACCTGTAAATATGTACTACAGTTTTAAATTTTAATTCCTTAATAACTATTAGACGTTATTAAACATTTTTTTCAATATACTCTAAGAAAGTAAATATCATTGAACATATCTAATTAAAGCGCGTATTTTTTTAACTAAACATGTTATATTCAATGACATCACTTGAAACAACCACGACCCGGAGCTGACCTTTGCTTACAAATTAAAAAAACAACACAAACGTTATGCAATAAAAATATATATATAAAGTATCGTTATACTTTTATTTGCATGTGTAGAAGAGGAGTTAAATAAAATAAGTAATCAAAAAACAACAATCCGCTAAAGAACAAAACTGGTAAATATTACAAATATATTTTACGACAACTTAAATTAAATCGGTGAGCTATTTTTGCTAGACGGAAAACATTGGATCGGCCAAAAGTATTATTAAATATATTATGAGAAATAACAGAAAAATATCGATTGAATGATAAGGGATGTTGTTATACTTCGACAAACACTGAAACGAAGAAAATAATCTGAACTTCAATAGGTGACAGAGGGTATGAAAAAACCAGGGATGAACAAAAAGAAGGCCATCTAAAATAGGCAAATACAGCCATTACACCAATCTTCAACAGACTCTTCAAAGAATTCTTTTTAGAAATTAAGTAAAAAAATTACCACTGCCTTCTCAAAATTAGTAAACATTCCTGAAGATTCAATTACGTATTGTACATTTGTAGCATTCCATGGTATTTCAGACGGTTCTTTTGCGCGATAAACTTTAATTGTGTTACCTGGAAAAAAGCTGATGCTTTCATGATTGATAAAGTGAAGCCCAGAACTTTTTTGAAAACGTTCCAATATCTCTATAATACACATTCTGGATAATAGAAACTTCATATACTACAGAGAATTATTAGAATCTGACAAAGAATCTAAATTTAATATCGTAAATTGGAATCTCTTTGTTATAGAAGGCTTTGGAGTTCCGACAGTGAAAACATAACAAGTTCTATTTAGGATAAATCTAAGTGAAGCACCCACAGGTTGTGACAGTGAATAAATATGCCAAGAAAGATTTTTTTTATTGTTATACTGAAACCTAAAGCAAACATTACTCTTGATAAATACAATTAATTTTCAGTTCAGGTCGTTCAATAAAAAAAATGTCTTTTCTTTTACCGTTAATATTAATATCGCCATTTAATGAAGAAACATTTCCGATGAAATTCCCATGTACTGAGTCGAATTTAATTAAATAGCAAATATATTCAACATCTATTGCAGGGTCGTTTATAGCGGCTACCTGTCATCGTAAGGTTATAAAAATATTATTATAAATAATTCCACGTCTTATGAGAATTTTGCGTATTACCTCAATATCAGAATTCTGAAAACAAGTTCTAAACATTATTCTGCCAATTCGACCAAAACCGTTAATGCCCACTTTAATAACCATTGTTTGAGTAAAATTAATTTTGAATCATGGGATTGTATTTTAAAACTGCCGCCACAGAGGACTAATTTATTTTCGTAATGGCAATGACATTGAAATGCCATATTCATAAATGAATGTACTTAATAACACTTAAAATAAACTGATATTCTTCATAATAGAAAACTTTAGGTTTTTTTTTAAAAAGTTCTAAGTTGCACATATATTAAAATGTAATAAATAAATTAATACTGCAAAAGAGTTATATACTATAAGACTAATATGTCCATAGGATTAATAGAATCTTATTTTGTACTTCGTTTACATACAAAAAACTATTACAAAACAATATTAAACATTATCTTTAATAAATAACGTTTAAATTATTAAATATAAATGTCTATAAAATAAGTAATACAATTAATTTCTTTTTATTGCTGGTTGCAGTTCTCTCCTAAAAAAAAGATTTGAAGGAAGATTATTTTAATAATGACAATAGCACAAACGCTGCATGGGTTTCAACGATAAAAATGCAATAACTAAAAGCATAAAGATGATTCAAAAGCTACAAAATGACGAGAATATGAAGAGCAATGAATTAATAGAATTACGTACAAAAAGGTAAAAACAACAGTTGTTTATAATGTATCTCACAGATATTACTAGAAGTTAGGATTATAAATACTAAATATTATATTGTTATAAATGTATTCGTCAATTAATTTTGCAACCTTATCTAATTTTAAAAATATCTATGCCCTGTTTCTGTGTTAATAATGGGATCTGATGTCTTTAATTTTATCCTTATACAAAAGGTTTTTTGCTATATTTTCAAAGTTTTTACAAATCCAAGGAATTCAATATTTCTTTCAAGTACAACGTTACAAAGTCATTAATGACTGGCAAGAAAACATAACGAATTAATATTTTTTGTATTGCGTTCACTATATCCAATTGCTCAAACGGTATTTTTAAACATTTATCTTTGCCAAACAATACCAAAAATCTTATAAATAAAATAGTCAACAATATGAAAAAAATATTTGCGTTTTGCTTAAATAACATTATTATGGGCCTGTAACGCTGAACTATAGATTTCCAAGTACATTGTTTTTAAAGATTTTTTTTATTATTTCTATCAATTATTAGTTAACTTTTGAAGCTTATACTCAAACTAGTTATATATCTACTTCCTATTTAAATCAATGACAATTCTTACTCTATATCCGCCCGCTATCTAGATTACGCCCTAATACTTGTCCTTCATCTGACATTTCAGTACTCCATCTTGTGGGGATCATACGTGTATCATTTCGTCAATTGGAACTCATACCGGTAAGAAAAAATGTTTGTTTGTTATATTTTATTCGATTACTTTAAGTATAGAAATATTTACACTTTTATCATAATCAAAATTAGAATTTGGGGCCTAATGTTGCAGTTTCCACGTACGAAGCAAATGATGATGCAAAAAACAACTAAATCCATTATTTCTATTATTGTTTTCACCTCTTTAAGCGTCAAATTTATCATATAGTTTAAATTTCATTAAAGTAGTCAATTCTCGGTTAGCTTTTTCGCTTAAGTTTTACTTGACCTCTATTTGACCTCCATACGCCGGTAAAGTATTCTCATCTTGGCCCACTATATTTTGATAAAAATGGAATATAGCTTTTATAATTCTTACAAAAGGTCGGCTTATACATATTATTCGTAATTAATGATTTTGATATTAAAAAGAATGCGTACAGAAAGTTCATCCAGAATTTGTGTATATTTTTATATGTATAAAAAAGTTAACCCGAATTTCTTATTGTTATACTACATAACTTTTCTATTAATATTAGTTAAATATGAACTAATTAATCTTATAAAAAATGTAATATTATTTTTTTGCCCTCCCCCTTCTCAATTAAAAAAAAATGTTTTTAATGCAATTTAATTATTGAAGTCTACCTATTAAATTTAACCATATACCTAACATTAATGAAAATGGCATCATGGTGTTTTATCAATCATCTTGTACCAATTAAATGTATTGATGAATTAACATATAAATTTTTAAATTTGATTCTTAATAGATTACATTTTTATATGAAAAAATCTTTTTTATGATAATTCAGCATATCACTATTTGTGTTAAATATATTCTGTTCTAATTTTGTAGGTAATTGTCAAACTCCGCTAGGCATATGCAAAGAACAATAAATTTTCAAATTTCTTTCATGATAATAATGTATTAATTTTTTTCAGTAACAATGTCGAAAATTGGTATTAATGGATTTGGTCGCATTGGGCGTCTGGTGCTGCGTGCATCAATTGAAAAAGGAGCTCAGGTGGTGGCCATCAATGACCCTTTCATTGGTTTAGACTACATGGTCTATCTTTTCCAATATGATTCTACACATGGACGCTTTAAGGGAACTGTAGAAGCTAAAGATGGTAATCTTGTAGTAAATGGCAACAAAATTGCTGTCTTCTCTGAGAGAGACCCAAAAGCCATCCCATGGTCAAAGGCTGGTGCTGAATATGTTGTAGAATCTACTGGTGTTTTCACAACTACTGATAAAGCATCTGCTCATTTGGAAGGTGGAGCAAAGAAGGTTATCATCTCTGCTCCCAGTGCTGATGCTCCCATGTTTGTAGTTGGTGTTAACTTGGAGGCCTATAATCCATCTTACAAAGTCATCTCTAATGCCTCCTGCACTACTAACTGCTTGGCACCCCTGGCTAAAGTTATCCATGACAACTTTGAGATTGTTGAAGGTTTGATGACTACTGTTCATGCTACTACTGCTACCCAGAAAACGGTTGATGGCCCCTCTGGAAAACTCTGGCGTGATGGCCGTGGTGCCCAACAAAACATCATTCCAGCTTCTACTGGGGCAGCTAAAGCTGTTGGAAAAGTTATTCCTGCTTTGAATGGAAAGCTTACTGGCATGGCGTTCCGTGTTCCAGTAGCCAATGTATCTGTAGTGGATCTTACTGTGCGCCTTGGTAAACCAGCCAGCTATGAAGCTATCAAACAAAAAGTTAAAGAGGCTGCTGAGGGCCCACTCAAGGGTATTCTTGGATACACTGAAGATCAAGTAGTATCTTCGGACTTCATTGGTGACTCCCACTCTTCTATCTTTGATGCTGCTGCTGGTATCTCTCTCAATGACAACTTTGTTAAACTTATCAGCTGGTATGATAATGAATATGGATACTCCAGCAGAGTTATTGATCTTATCAAGTATATCCAAAGCAAGGATTAAATATTTGTTCATTTAATTGAGATATGATTGTATTTGTTGAGATTACCAACGCTTACCTTTTAAGTTCAAAGTGTAGCTGTGTATTCTAAATTATTATGCTACTTCAACAGTAGTGTTGTGCATGTATGATTATTTTTCATGGCAATCATGTTTTTCTTCTATAAGGCATATAATAGTCATATTAAAGAGCTGCATTTTAGAAAGACCTTTTAAAATCAGTTTTATTTGTAAAACAAATGTTGAACATTTTAGCTGTGAACAAAATAAAAATATCTACAACTATTAAAGTATTTAATTTCTTCCTTGACACAGTCCATAATTTGAAACATTAACCAACTACAGATTGTATACATATAGTAAACAGTGCTTTGGAAAGAATATTATCATCCAGGTCTAACATTATTGAAAGGTAGTTAGCTGCAACTTTTTCCTTTTAGAAGTCTAACACATTAATGTTTAGAATAGAAAAGTATAATCTGTTAAACTACAAATCGCAATCTACCATACTCTACAACTATTGACAACAAACAACATGAAATAAACCTAAATATAAAAATAAATAATTATTGTATGATAATAAGTTAAAGTTCCAACTAATATGATTTTCAAAATAAAAGAATATTTACGATATGACTACATTTAGTCACGATAACATATTAAAAAATAAATATATATTATTTAGGTTACTTCTTTTATTAACGTTGCTATTTACTTTAGTTTAAATTTTTGGACATATAGAAAGACCTAACATAAATTAACACTTATATAATGAAAATTACGCCTCATAATACTAAGACACCCTTTCAGTATAGTAATATAATTATTGTCCGTATTTACATAAAAGAGTAAAATTACTTTCCAAGTGTTTAAATTTTTTTTTAAACCATAACACTATTTTTACATAAAAATAATTGTTCAAATATTAAATTGTTTTTTGTTTGTCCGTCATAATATCGATCTAGAGGGCTTTTGTTCAACGGTGATCAGTACACGGCTAAAAAGATGATGTGTTATGAAAGCTAATCGTTGTAATATAGTATTAAAACAATAAGATTACATTATTTTGTTATAACATATAATAAAACAATATGTTACTGTGAGAATGATTTAAATGAAAGATATTACATGTTTTATAATAAAAATATAATTTAATATTTATATATATATTTGTTACATATACGTGTACTTTTTGTCGAATACATAATCTTGTCTGACGTTAACCAATGATATAAAGAGTAATTCCTTATACGTTTAAATTATCTAATATACATACATATATTCAGAAAATACTGGAACTTTAATGAAGCACTATAATATATTTATATGTTTTAAGTTTATTTTTTTTTAATTATGTGCATGTAGCCTATTAAACGAAATTAGCAGGTTTGTTGTTAAGTTGATTGAATGGTTTTTAAAAGATTGTTTTTATTATGTTAATTAATTACAATTAACAATAATCAGCAAATTAAATATAAAATATTTATTTATTCTCTGTGTACTAAAATGACATTACGCCAATCTTTTATTGATGTTATAATTTTTATTCTATATTTTCAATTGCTCACAATGGCTACAGGCACATCAGGCAGCTGTCAATGACATATTGGTTTGCTTCGTGTAAATTTTGCGATGTACAATTTTCGAATCCGTCTTTTAATCAATGAATATGGTTTACATTAATAGATAATGGTTATTACTATATTTTGCAAATCTATTACACATAGTACTAGTGTATAGATATAAATTGTGGTGTTTTTTTTATTATAATGGAGGATCTCAATTTGACAGAGACCGAAATGAGATATTTCGGTGACTTGTTTTTGTGTTGCGACGAGGAATCAAATGGGAAAATACCTATTTTAAAGGCAACGGAATTATTTAGATCGTCTAACGTTCCGAACGATGTTTTGCGACAGGTAAATTTATTATCAATATGTTAAAAAACAGTTTTTGTATATGTATGAACGATCGTTATCACTAATTGTGCATTACAGATCATGGATATCAGTGTAGCTCCGAACAACTGTGCTTCGCTAAATCATATGAATAGAAAACAATTTTACTCTGCTCTTAAACTGATAGCAGCACATCAAACAAATATGGCATTAAAGCCAGAACTTTTGACAACACCATTAGACCTTCCACTTCCAAGGTTTACTTGGACCCTTAATTCTGATGCTAATGTTGATCTAATACAATTGTCAAACTCACCAAAAGAACAGTATTTATCTAAAAGAGATAGAAATTTTGGTGGAAATCTTGGCGCCTATGAACCTATTAGACTGTCATCTAATTTATCAGACAGTGATGTACCACAGACTTTGTCCCATGATGTTACTGAAGGATTAAGTACAGATTCAGAAATAGAGTCAGAAACAATGTCACAAAGATCAGGATCCTGTGGGGTAAGTTTTAATTTAATATTTCATTAAATAAATTTAAGCATCAAGTTTAGAAAATTTTGTTGTTTAAATTTCGTTTCTTCATTATATTCATTATGAAATAAATGGAATTTTGGTTTGTTACTTTACTAACCTTAATTGCTTGGTTACTTCTCCTGACATATGTTTAGTGTATAGCTCTTATCAGACAGTTTTATCTAGATATCACAGGCTTATGACAGTATGCAAAAGCAAATTTGTCACTGTACAATTAATTTGTGTGTAGTATATGTTAACTACACCCTGCAGTCATGGTCTTATCAATGATTATTATATTAGTTGAACCCAGTAGGATAGCACGCTGCCAGTGTATATATGAAAGAAAAATGTTTTATCAATTTATATATGGAAACTTAATGTTTTTGCCTCATAAAATAAACCTAAATAAAAGATTATTCAGTTAAGCAAACATACATTTTCATTCATTGTCATCACCATCATTTCAACTGATGGACGTCCACAGCTGGACATAGGTCTCTAGTAAAGTACTCCACAAAACACAGTTTTCATTAGGTGATTTTTATTTGCTGAACTGTGTTATTAGTGTCCTTTTTTATTTTTTTTGTACTTATCTGACATTCATTACATGATTATATTACTAAGCATGTTTTGTTTCTTTATATTCCATATACAAACCAAATGAATAATGTATAAAAATTTGAAATGTTATCTTTAGTAGATATATAGCTGGGTGTACTTGTGATTTATTAAATATGTACTATACAAATTCTGTAAAAATGTGTTATATTATGGTTTTCTTCCCATTTTCTTTACACGAATGTTATATATTGAATGGGACTAAGATTTTATGGATATATGTTTACTATATCTTCATTATAACCTTTGCAGCAGTCATGATTATGAAGAGACTCTTCTATCAGTGACTAAAATTTTAAATTTAGAGTAATCTTTAAAATTTTTATTTGTGTATTCAAATTTTGCTAAATATTAAATTTAACATGTACTGCTACATTACATTAATTTTTAAGATAGATTCATCATTCTATAATAACAAAGCAAATAGATCATGTTTTTATAGTTGCATTTTGTGTATTTCTTGGTGTTCTTTGAGACTTAAAAAATACATGTAATGTTCAACTAAGATAATTTACTAACTATAAGATTTTTACTCATAATACCTAATAATTTCTTTGTCATTAATCTTAAATATTAAAAGTTGAAAGTGTTAAGATTATCCAACAAAACATTTACTTTCCAGTAAAGAGTAAGTGTTTTACATAAAATTATTATTCCAAGCTAAACTAATTATAAAAAAAGCTGTGATAGCTTAATTTATGAGACATTTTATGTATATATTTAAGGATAAATGGATTTGATCAATGGATCAAACCCATTTATCTTGAAGCTTGAGCTTCCAATGCTAGAAAACCTTGTAAAGGTAAAACTGTCGAGGGTGTGTCATACATATATCAATCTCTGCCTTTCTAGCATAATAGACAAATTGCCTTGATTCCCTCTTTATGGCAGGAGGCCCAAGTCCCAGCAGTGGAAAAATTAATAAGGCTATTACATAACATGTGTAGATGAGAGAGGTAGAGAATTTTAGAATTTGTAAAACTATTGTGGTTTTCATATATCTTTTATTATAAACTGGTCTACTTTGATAACTTTGAATATGCCATTTTTTGTAGGTTATATTCACTTTAAATTGTAGTATATCAACAATTTTATATGTTCATTATAATCCATATCAAACAAATTCACTGGTAGGCAAGGTCATCTGAAAATAAATTATTATTACAATACACTGTTAACTTTTATTACATACTCTGGTAATGTAAGTTTCTATCTATAACATTAAAAATGTATTGTTTTCAATATGATCATTTAATATTTTTGACAATATTATTTATTATAAGGATAGTATTTTTAAAATGAAATTTATTGGTTTTATTTTGAATAATTTAACTTAATACACTAACTTATATAGACAAAAATATTTTGAAAACCTGTGAATTGTGCTTTTTGTTATTGACTTTAGTTTTGTAAATATTAATTGAATGTTTAGAATAGTTTAACAGATATTGAACATAACTACTGCCACTTTACAATATTACCTAATACTCGTTTTTAAATTAAATCTTAAATATGTAGATTTTTTTATTTGAACAGGGATTGTATGATTGTGAATAATTTTATCTAGAAACGGTATATCGGTTGAATCTTAATAGCACTATGGTAAAATGTTTACATTCATTAAGAATATATTGTAATAACTGTTAAAAAATTCACAATTACTATAGTGATGATTCTTTGTCTGTTCGCAGAGGAGAGGTAAGACTGGATCTCCGTGGAGCACTGCAAGTGAGAGCCCGACGCCAACGAACAGTGTGGCGGAGCGAGTGCATCCCGTATGGGAGCATAGCGCAACAGGCCGCGGCGTGTGGCCCACCAACACCACCGAGGAACATACACGTTTACTTGGTAAGAATATCTAAGAAATTACCACCTCCTTTTTCAGTGACAATTATCTTAAACTTGACTGTGTTTCGTAAGAATGATGCCCGAAGATGATGCGTGGAAGATGGGGCGTTCTCACTCATTTTTCAACGCTTATTTGTCTTTTTTGGTAACATTCCTGCAATTTAAAATGCAAAGAACCAAAAGGAATTTGACGAAGTGATGCCGTGAGTCATTTTTTTTTGAACTCGTGACCGTGGCCAATTTTTGGACGCGCTAATTATAACGTTTTTGACGGTTGTTAATTGCACCGCCGACTGCAGTTAGTGTATTCGTCCATTGCATTAGTTCATAATATTGGTGATAGAATGTGAAAAGAACCGAATCGGAATGGTGTGCATGAATGTGGTTATAGAACATTAACAGATTCTAACTGGTGATGTTTTGATTAGGATGATATGATCTGATTATTTTTAAGTATGGACATAATTTTCTTCTTAATTGATATCGCTTAGACATCACTTGCATTTCAAGGTTAATATATTAAGTGATTATTCACCTAAACGCTTGCCTTTTAACACAGAGGTTCCAGATTTCTTTCTGAGGCGATATGCTTGAAGTTTATTTGGTCGTAGTATTTTTAAGAACCTCCTTTAAAAACCGGGGGGGGGGGGGGGGGGGGGGGGGGGGGGGGGGGGGGG
>DWLS01005234.1:0-12945 GCA_018246255.1 Pachliopta kotzebuea | reverse complement strand
GCTGATAGGCGAGACTGGAAGAGAAGAACATGTTGTGCCGACCCTACATAAAGTGGGACCAGGGCAGGAGAAAGAAGTATTAAAAGCGATGTAATAAAATATATATATATTTTGCCTCTTTTTTTCATTTATTAAAATAGATACATTCACGCGTCTACTACGTTGCGATCCCATGACCTAATGGCTATTAGTAACAAATAGTGCCCTAACCTCGCTAATAAAGAGCTGTCATACACGCGTCCTCATGTTACACACCGGAAAATGCGTATTTGTAAAGGCTGGTCATCATTGCCTAAAATCACTTCCAATTTATTAATGAATTTACACAAACTTTACGAGTATTAGGTACAATAATTGCCATACCTTTTGACGCAGAAAGAATGATTAAAGTTGTTTAACTAGCATAACTTAAAGAAATATTTTTGAAGATTTTATTTATGTAACGTTTTCTGTATTTTCAATTATCGCTAAAGAGAACTGGTAACAAAATGTGTCTCTGTAAATTCAAGAGATTTTTATATGATTAAAATACATTATAAGTGTTGTTTATATCAACTGGTATAACAACAAAGATAATTTAGGATTAAATTGACATTTTAAATGGAACACTATACACTCTAGGCTTCCTCCCTTACTTTAGACCTGTAGTTTTGTGCGATTACGAACCGAATTAAACCTCAATTTGTAGTAAACTGGGTTATGCGGTACCGTCCATTTCAAAGCGCTTTCATATACCACCGTAGCGCTTTTATTTTCCGTCAAATTATATTATTCCAATATTATTGTATTTCTGTCCAACGGACGCTCGAGTTAGTGAAGTTGATGTAATGAGATTTAAAATTTTAGGTCTCATTGCGACTTTTTGATTCTTATTTTAGACAGGAGTTTATTGAAGACCTTTAATTATTTATTAAGGAAACAAACATTGAATTTAACAAACGATAAACGAATTTAATTCATTTATATCCGAGAATGTTTTGTAGCTTACACGCATGGAGCTACAGTTTGAATTCTAAGTGAAAATTTACTCAAAGAATTTAATTGTTAACAGTGTATGTTGCGAGCGTGACTTTCCGGTTTCAACGGTTCGTTACATATTTATTAAATTATGTGTGCGTGTCACCGAATAAACCCCGACATTTATAATAGGTGACAAATTAAACTTGTTATCTGTAAATCTTATTACTTTTTTAAAAAATGTAATATACAAAAACATCAATTTAAAAAAATCAAGTATACGATGCATATGTTCTCCTTAAATGCAAACAGATCAACACTCAAAATCTCTCACTAAAATGCTGCTTACTATCAAACAGGTTCTCAGATAATATTATAAAATAAAAAAAAAACAGTTATACATTATACCAACAAATTTTTAAATACTTTTGTAACCGGACTTTAAAGCAGTTTGGGGGTCCTTTCATAAAATTTTACACACATTTCGTTTTAACGAGTTCAAATTTTCTTTTCTTAAGTTTTAGTACCTCATCGTGTAAAAATATAAAGGTAAACCAAATGAATATATACGAGTAGAGGCAGTACAATAACCGCTGGTTCAAGTAGTCTATAATGAATGTGAGGTCGCCTCAGAAATATTTCGACTAGTAATATTAAAAATTGTTTGTATGTTTTTTATAAAAAATGGTTATGTTGATTCTCTGTCTGATAACATATTGCAAGGAAGATTCGCAGTATATAATCTACTTCTTACCATGTCGCTAAAGTTGATAATTTTATTACAAAATTCTTCGTGATTTTCAAAAACTTATTTAGGTAGATTTAACTATAACAGGAAATATATACCAGTATAATCGTGCCATCCAAAGTTCACTAAATTGGAATATTTAATTAATTAAAATGGCTAAATAATCTTTTTCTACAACAATGGACACAATGTGTATTTTTACATGGTTACTCCTTACTGCGTTCTTTACATTAGTTATATAAAGGACTATATTTGATTATAACAGCTAAATATGTGTATAGTTTTGTATGTGTATTATTTACAATACTTTTTTTGTGAAATTGTGCATTTTTCTATCTGTATTTTATTCAATACTTACTGTATATTGTTTTAAATTTACTTAATTTTTACTCGCTACCTAAAAGAGATGGTGCTGTACAAATATTTTTGAACGGTGTTTTACCAAATTTTAAACTACTTTCATTAATTGGACGTATATCTTACTTTTTGTATTTTAATTATCTTTGTTAATGACAGTGGTGTAATAAATAAAGATATTATTATTAAGCAATGTTAGCCTAAAAGAATATAATTTGTAGTCTTTTTAAAGTTTCATTTCTTTAACAGTAATATTGATCTATGTTGAATGCAAACTCAGATAAAATCGGGAAGATTACGGATCTCAGTTAATCTGGTAGTGGACGTTAAAAAAACCCCGTCTAGCGACAAACTTTGAATAAACGATAAAGTCCACCTGCTAACCTCGTTTTATTAAAATCGTAACAGACATTAATATTGTACGTGTTGCTGCTGTATGATATGGTTTGAATAAAAGTTCGTTGTTAACCGTGTGTAAAAATTGATGATCATTATTTATTCAAGTATGACAATAAAGTCCTCTTGTGTTCGTTCATTCTACCGCTTTATGTAAATTACGCACATACATTTTTATACATTAGCCATTCGTTATATTCAGCTATCGCTATTTTTCTCTTTTAAAGAATAATGACGTTACTCGCATCAAACGTCTTCCGTTACTTTCATTGAATGATCGGTCCTTTTATTTAGATATTTCTTTTTAGAATCACCACTACTAGCCAGACATATAGCCAGATAATAAATTCACAATAATCTTGTTCAAGATATAAAACTTGATAGTTAAAAGACTCATAAGACACAGGTAATCTGATGCACAGTCCGTAATAAAAAAGTTAAACATTTAATTTCCAATGTGTAATGGTCACGTGTAAATTATTAACGATCTCCACACAGTTTTATAAGTAGTATTAGAGTTTATAATAAATTTAATTAGAAACAGTAAAAACGATAAGGCCTTTAATACTAAAGTTAGCCGTTAAACAAAGGTTATGGGTGCTACGATTATTATGCACTTAATTCAATGCTCCTATATAATAACATAAATACATAGTTTTTGTGTTTTTCTTCTTTTCAGGGATTGTCCGAGATAAATTTTGGAGAATTATTTTTTTAATTAAATTATTATAATTATTATAGAAAAACATTTAACGTACGGGCATCGTTCAATGCTTTAAAAACAATTTTAAATTTCCTTAAAAATGTTTTGGTAGTAAAAGCGAAAATTTGTGGTCCAGTTTTCAATAATTATGAAGCACATAGGTAAGCCAAAGTGAAATAGAGCATTTATTTACACATTTCATGCAACGTAGACACGAAACCTGTCACTTGTTTAGAGTTTAAGCATCGGTAAGTCGTAGAATTATGAACGGACCGCAGTGCTTTGTATTCGTAGCGCACTGATAGCACTTTTGTAACATCTGGCCGTGCGGGCAGAGAACGAGGAAAAGTTTATATAATTTCTATCCGAAATAGTATTAATTTCAAAAAGTTTTAAATTTTAATATAACACACAACATAACTCGACGTGTTTTTTTTCAACTAAAATTCTGTTATGCCATTTTCGCGTTAAATGTATATAAAAATGTAATAATGTCTATATATGACGTTAAATATTTGTAAAACACGGGTTTTGTAATCTTTGGGAGGCTAGTTAAAGTAGCCTAGTCCTAAGTTGAGACTAGTCTCTAGCTATTGTAGTAGTACCCGAAAGGGTGCTAGGAAATGCTTCAAAACGTCCCCTGGGCGGACTCGTAGTAAAGAATTAGCGCGCTTACATTTGGGTACCACACAGATCCCTCGACATCTCCGAATTTCGTAGATAATCACCGAAGGGATTTGAGTAGGTAAATGTCTACTAAGAAACTTCCTTTCAGAAGACAGGATATCTGTTCAAAGGTTTCATTTCTCCCCCAGATACCGAAAAGAAAATACCAGTCTGGATATAATCAGTACATAAATTCAGTAAAAGCCAGATATAAGTATTCGTAAATTCTTGCCTGTTTCTTTATATAATTAACTTTAACAGGGATATTAAAAACTTACACTTTAGTCAGTTTTTTTTATGGCAGTTATTATACGTAATACTATGATTTTTAAATTTAATCTTCTAGTGATGTACATAAGTTAGTTTATAATCACTTATTTAGTTACCATGTTAGTAAGAATTGTATGGTATGATTCTTTTAATAATATTTGTAAGTTCTAATAAGGTCTTCTGTAGGTATTCATGTATTATAGATGTTTTAACTGAGCTATCGTAAATGAATAGTTAGTAAGTTAATATTCCCCATGCATTGATGAACGAAAGTTTCGCGTTGCTTCAGGTCGTTTAAGTTTAATAACAATTTTCTGAACATAGTTTAATACAATGTGTTTTTCAATGTAGTTAATTAATATTTCATTTTGTTTATTATTCTTTAACTTGGGATTATTATAGGATAAATATCTACTGCTGGATGTACTACTTTCCCAGAGGATTCAAAACTAATCGGTCTGGCGATATGCCGTGCCCATATAAGTTTGCAAGATTTTGACTGTTTGTGATCTTACTTCATACACAGTTTTATTTTCTTATTCAATTCCTTAAAGACATTGCGAGCATAGCCCTCTCCATTACTCTTTTAGGGATCGAGCCTTTTTGTAAAGAGGCCATGTCTGGTATAGTGATGACGCATGAATATAGTTTACATTAAAATGTTAAAAAATATTTATGTTACCAAAATTCATTTGATTCTGCTTTATTGTGAGGAAAAGTTTGCCGTCCATCGTTTGAAAAGTCATGCAAAAGTGGCCCCACTTCACGTCACCGAGGAGCGGTTGTTCCGCTGAATTGTCTCTGCGTCAGGCCCGTTATGACACTGAATGTCCTTTCTACGTTTCAAATAGAGCAATTTTACTTTATTTGATAAATAATACTTTTTTTTCTGAGAGAAACCTCTCTTTTTTGCCACTGTTCAGAATGGGGACACCTATTTATTGTATGGACTTGGGACATAACTCTAAATTTTATTTACCTATTTGGTACAATCCAAAAAATGCATTCATTTTTTGTAATATAGATTAAAAAATAATTGAATCATAGATTATGTATTAATGAAAAAGGATTATCATGTTAATTTTATTACTTAATATTGTATTTAAGTAACCGCATTGAATTTAAATTACTGCTGAATTTAATTTTGAAGCGTTTGAAAGCTTTTGGCTTTACTTAAAAACAGCTATTATTTTTGGAAAAGGAAAAATGTTCTGGTTGATGCTAAAGAGCCAGTAATACATAAAAATGTGTAGCGGGAGAGCGTTTACCGTTAATGATTTGACACATTTTCCGCCATGTTTCGAGAAACAGGAGATACCAAAATAATGAGTGCCTCGTTGATTAGTCAGGGTAACATTTATAATGATTAACCCGTGAAGGTACATTTATGGCAGATAAAAAGGCAGGTTAAATCAATCAAGTACATATTGTATTAATCATTAGTTAGGCAACATTTAATATAGATAATATGAATTGACAACCTCGTGAAGATTGCAGGGAATGGTTCAGGATTGAATAAAAATAGGCTTAAAAAATATTGTTGATTACTAAGATTTAAAATATTTAAACAGATATTTGTATGTTACCTTTTTATTTATTACAAGAAGTAAGTGATCATTAGTTTATAATATCCATTTATGTACACGTCTTGCCAAAGCGACTGAAGTTCTTTAACAGTAAAAAAGAGATCAATAGTAATTATCAAAATAAAACTATTTAAATGCTAACTTAGATGGCGAGTTCCATAAAAGTTTCGCTTTCCAGCAAAATATTTTATCTTTAAAAAAGTGCAAATGACTGTTCAATCGAATCGAAATTTAATTATAATTACTTCACTAATTGCTTACAATTTTCTCCTATAAAACTTACGAACTTAGATTTTTTAGCTGAATCATTCTTGGTAACATTGGAGTAATGAAAATGAAATATAAATTTTAGTTTAAAAATTCTGTAATATTTTACGTAGAAAAATAATAAATAACACTAAATTTGAGACTTAATACTAAATCTTAATAAAGAAACTGGTTTGAATAGTCACCTACCAACCAAGCTTTGACTATTAATCCAATGATTGTGTATGTTAAGGTCTAAATGTTTTTTCGTTCTGTTGTATAGTTTTATGTAGAACATTTTTTCACAAATAAAATCCCGGTCCTATTCGATTGGGATTTAAATGGATTTTTGTTTTAAGGTTTCGTTTTTCATTATTATATTTATAAACTCTTCAATTGTGTTACTTTTACAAAGATATAAATATGTAATGTATATGTAAATACACAAAAGTCTAAAAACACTCGATATTATGTACCATGTCTTAGCCTTGCTAATTTTATAAGAATATCAAATGATATATAATACTTCATAACATTGAAGAGAGTTTCTTTAAGGAGTAAATTGAAAAGTTGCTACATTGTTGCGTCCATGTTGTTCAATTCAGAACATTTTTATGTTCAAATACAAATATCAAAAGATCTTTAGAATGCTATTCAGATTATATTTTTCAAAATACCTAAATGCATTGTTTAAGAGGAGTATATAATTTAGTACAAAAATTAATTAACACATTATAAGTTAAAACTAAAACTTATTATTAAATATAATCAAGAGGCTCGAAATATGTCTTTAATAATAGTATTACTACTTAAAAATGGTTTTTACCCTTATAATAAATTATAAATAAACTAGAAGCAGCTTTAGCATCTTGCTGTTATAATTAAGTTTTGTTATTCAACGGTTACTTGGTATTTATAGTTATTGATAGTAACTAGAGCAAAGTTGATGAGGTCAAGTCAGTTTTTATTTACTTCCTCGAGATGTCCAATTCGTTCGAACGAGACATTTTCAAACAACCCGAGCATGTTTACGACGAGGCCATTACGTAATTGATGTCTGTCCGTATTCGAGGGTCAAAAAGGCACATAGGAGTATGTAAATCAACCCCTGCTCTTATTCTCTTAACGAACAAATGGGAGAGGTTTACGTTATATTTTATGGATTAAGGAGATATTTTGCGGGTAAATCTATTTTTATTCATACCAATAACACATTTCTTTTCTGTATGAATTTTTAAATTAAATAGAGCGTGTCATGATGATCTTGATTTTATATATCATCGCAATATACTACATTAATGATTTTACTATCAGACTCTACAATAAGTAAAAATAATTAATAAATACTTTATGAGGATATGGTTCTCATTTGGAGCATTGAATTCGCATAATGAATGAAAATTTATGTATATTTAAAAGTGTCGACTATTCATGTATTTGTACAGTAACTCTACGAATTTTACTGATTTGTCATAATAAATCTAAATAATACCACTGTCCGGATTAAATTCTAAAATCATAAAATTAATTAGAGGGATTATACCGAAAATTTAAGATAATGACTTAAAAACATTAAAGAAAGACAATTATTGTATTACTGATTGTTCATCTATAATAAATTGTAAAAGTCGAATAGAAATGGTTTTGAAAGATATAACAGAATGTAATTGTAAACTGAATTTTAGCTCGTGTAAAAAGCATTGAAGCGACTCCTGCAGCGAGTATGTTGCCAGTAGTCAGGACATAATTTAGCTCAACGACCGTTACAAGTACACTGTCATCAGAAGTGGCGCCACTTTTGCCGTTATTGTCGACCTCCCCGCCACGACTTCGTTAAATACAATTTCAACTTACAAATTGCCAATTAAAATACAAAATAATTACAGCACCATAACCCGTATAATCTTTTTCAATATGTGAAATCACGATTATTTGTTTTAGGGAGAAGTATGAAAAAATTAAATTCATGTTTGATTAAATTTCAATATATTTAAGTACTATTCTTTTACTGTATTATAATATGATGCATTTGGAATGTGATTGTAAATTGCGATTTTTACTTTATTAAATTACTCTTAACACAAACATCCGTAATAGTGATTTTTGTGACAGACATGGATTTAATTAGATAAAAAGTTGCCTAAAATTATATTTGATGATGGTAAATTTAATTCATTTCTTTTACTTGCTTACTGGTGGTAAGTATTCATTGAAACAGTTACTAGATGCAGTTGTTGATGAATCAATTCCATATAAAACTCAGCCAACAAACCCCGGTGTACGAAATGGACTGAACGTGATATTCAATATTCAGTATCATGCAAATTGCAATTACAGAACTACAGCAGTAATGGTGTAACCGATGGTAACTGAGAAAAAGGATTCTCTGTCATGTTATTATTAAAATTACGAAATAAGTCATGACACATTCTGAATTATAATTATTTTAATACAGTCATAATGAAATTCCTTTATCTGCGTGAAAGAGCCCATAATATACAGGAATGAGGTCATAACTTATTTAATTCCTTGTCGTCTAGCTTTGGCGGAATAATTTTAGCATTTGTGGCTCGCAAATAAATACCACGTTTAAATGTTCGCCAGTTGAGTAAGACATCTTTTTCTTGATGAAGACAAACGTGGGGTGTATAAGTCTAGCTAATTTATCATCTTTTGAAACACTAGCAATGGATTACTTATCGGTTTCTCTTACACTAAGATTATTATTGTTATAATGGAACAACAAAGTTTTGTATTGTAGCCGTGGATATTAGCCTTCTAGTTAAGAGCATGAGTAGAAAAACTAAAATTGTAGAATACTTTTATTAAAGTATTTTAACGTAGCCATCCAAATTGCCGTAATGATCGCCGACCTTCGGAAGATGTTACCTTAAGAAGAAGAAGATCTTTATTCTATTTACTCTTAGAGTAAATTAGGTTTTCAGTAAATACATTTTCAAATTTTTTAGTCTTTATATTATTAGACAATTTCTAATATAATTTTAAAGTTAAATTGTAACGTAAAGTTTTTGTTTCATCCCGTGGTGTAATTGGTATGTATTAGATGGATAAATTGGAGCTTTAAAAGTTATGAGTTTATTTTTAGTCTGTTTTCAACTATTAGAACATAAGGAAGGTAAACTTTGGCACAGGAATTAGATGTTCGGCTCGGTATTTGTATTTTCAGAGAGAGAATAAATCCACCTATAAAAAAGGGACGCACAAAATCAAGCCCTTACCGCCGCTTGAACCTTGTTAAAATTTAACATCACCATAAATTTGCTTTGCTCAAAGCTTAAGTGTGTTGATTTACATTTTATTTACGCTTTTCCGCAAGTAATCGTATGTACGTGAATTTTATTTCACCGTTCCGGATTTTTTTTTAAATTGACTTTTAAATATAAAATAAGTCATTGAAAAAACTACTATATAAAAGTAACGGGTATAACCTCACAGACAATTTTTTTAGTAAGAAAAATGTTCGTAGACATCATGTAATAATGTGTAAATCGCAACTTAAATCTTTTTCTCTCCATATTGTTTGAAGAATATATTCTGTTAATTTAATTATTTGCTAGTATATATTTTACCAACCTCGGTAAAATACCGTATGTTTTATGAGTACAGAACATTATCCAGTAAAATTAATCTTTAATGTGTGACTTTCGGTTCTACAAATGCGAGGCGAACAAATTTAATATCGTTAACGACGTATCGTAATATCTTGTACAACTTCAAGTTAACTTATAAACTCCGAATCGAGAGAAGTTTATGTATAAGAACTTCAACAAATTTTATTTACATATTTCAAATTTATTATCAAGACGTTAGCTAAAACCAGCACCACCGATATGAGTATCTACTTTAGTATCGCTTAGTACCCAAATATAGCTCTTAGACAGTTACAATAAATAATTATTTTTTTTGTTACCTAGTATAGTTATAAATGAGTATATTTTCTTTAAGAAAAATGTATTTTTCAACAAAAGCGTACAACAGACTTTTCTGAAATGTTTTTTAAATCATTAATTGAGGGAAGAAATAATAACAATAATGGTACATATTTCGTATATTAATATTCCTTTGTCATTATAAAGAAATTTGTAGATACTATGAAGATGATGAAGATATATAAAATAATTGTTTTTCTTTATTATTTGTTGATGTTACACAAGTTATGCTGCATATACTTGTAAATCAATAGTTTTATATATATAACGTGTAGTAACCTACGCTTTATATATTATGCACTTGCATCTATATCCATGGAGTGTAGTAATTACCAGCTGCCGAAATACATAATATGTATCTAAGCACCGTCCTTTATCTTGTTGTAACAATATTATTGTAAGATAACATTCTGTAATTTATTAACGGCAATTGGCGAATACATTAATAAAATTTTACATGATAATCAATGATAATGAGGTAAAGTGTAAAGCGACCTCAAAATACTCAGGCAAACATAAGTTGATTGTCGGAAAAATAATGCTGTTATTATAGCAGATTTAAAGTACAAAGGTATTAGTAAGCTATATTGGTATGAAAAAACGATATCACTAATTATCTCAATTTCCCGGGTTTTCTACATTCATTTGTCTCGCGTACCACGGAGGTCGAAGTGGGTTTATCGAAATTAAATGAAATAGGTGATATTATAATGACCATTATAGTAAATCTTCACGTTAAACAAACGAGATATAATGTCGCTAATGTACATATGGCTGCAGGCCGTTATAATGCCCACGTACAATTTAGCATCGTAGTTGTATAATGCGCGGTAATATTGATTCGACAAAAAAGAAGTTCTACATTTAGATGATTTTTATCAGTTAGATTTAATAGTTACTATAACCGAAAATTAAAAAATAATGAATGTTCTGAATTATGCCGGTATGTATTTGTTATAAAAAAATTTCATATCAATATATGAATAAGAACGATTACTAATGATTGTTTTATCAGATTTATTTGAACTGTAGAACAAAGGGGCACTGTTCTATTTGGCAAATATATGTATATTGCACTAGATGTGTCGTCAGCATTACCTAAATATATTATTCCCTAAGCGCGGACACAAATGCAGGTAGCTCGTGTACTTCTACTTTAATTAAAATAATATCATTATTATTAAATGAATGTAAAGTATTTCATTATTTTAAAAATATCCTTGCTTTTCATGAACTGAAGAGAAAGATATTTACACCCCCGTACTCTAGTGTCCACTCCAGTTTGCCTTTTTGTTCATGAAAGTATTATGAACATGTATGTTAAGTATGGTTAGAAGGTTCCACTTTCAGTTTCTCTTTTAATCTATGTATTACGACTATGATTCTATTTTGTATAAAGAATTATAACCTTCCTTTTATTAGGAAATGTCGTATTAACAGAAAACTAAAGGAACTTGCAATTTTTTCACACAAAATGTACAATTCATCATGAAGATGTTTTTATGTTGTATGTAAAATCAAATGATTTGTTTCTTCTTATTCATTATTATGTTACAGAATTAAGTATGCATAACATAAATACGTAACTTATTGACATTAAGTTAGATTTTTTTTTCGGATCATGTTGATGCTTTCGGCCACTATTATGGCCGCGAAAGCTTCGTCGGACCCTGCGCACGTGGATTCGGACTCCGCGAGCTGAAAAGTATATATATATAAATTATATAATATAAGGGAGAAAAGAGAGACGAGAGAAGAGGATTTGGGGAAGGAGGAAGAGGTGGGATTAAGATAGACCAATGTATATTAATACATTATGATTGGGGTTAAACAAAATAGGACTGAACATAAATCATTAGTTATTTATGTTTATAATCATATTTTCAAGTGAGTATTTGAATTAAAGTTAGTCTTGTTAAATGTTTAAATGAGAAATTCTAGTATTAAAATAAATTATCTAATTTCCTCTTAACTGCTCTTATTATAAGTGATAATTTTAGATTTCATTGAATAACATTATCGTCATAAAGCGCCTTTTTTAAAATGAAATACAGCGGTCAGAATAAGAAAACTTTTCCATTTCTTTTCGTTAATCGTTTTAAGTGATAGTATTTAAGCCGATCTCCTCCTTTATATCGTTAGACCATTTCTTTTGCTGTCTACCTAGGGCACGATTTCCGAAAACTTTTCTCTTTAGGATTTAAACCATGACATTTAATACATCATCGCTATAAATATCTGAAAATGAAACTTTTTTTGGTAGGCTTACGTCAGCTTATGTTTAGAGTTGGATCTCTCGTGTATTAAAGCATTTGAGAAAAACAAGTTCTAAAACATTCAATGTAGTCCTTACATTTCACAACCACATAGAAGAGTGGACTTAGCGTTAGTTTTAATTCCTGATGGAAATTGTACCTTGGCTTAAAGGACACGACGTAATTAATTAAATTTTATTCAGTGATCGATTTCTGTCTACAATAACCGAGGATATGGTGCTGAGCAAAAATATTATAGGATTGTGAGTAATAGAAGCGGCATTTCATTAAAAAAAACACGCAATCGCACAATTTACGACAAGGTTTAATAGTGTCACTACAACTTAACGTTTGAAATAGATGTCCGAAAGTTTTTTATAATATTTCGGTGAAAGTAAAAATAATTTTCATTTTGTTTGAAGTTCTCAAATATAATTCACATCTATCGCTTATACATAAATGTCGCACTTCCAATTATAAGCTGTATTTAAAATTGTTAGCAACATTAAAATATGTAATGTAATTTACTGATAAATAATTTGATCAATAACTATAAAATATCGAAGGAACTTAAATAACTGACGGTGGAATAGTTCTGTGGATTTAGCATTTATAAGAGAAACGAAACGAGCAAGTCAAGTGTAGTGAGTAGGTTATGAGATTGTGACTATCCCTTTCTTTCATAATGATAATTATCCTTATAGAATAATTATAATCATACTTTACGTGACCACGTCAATAAATGCTTTACTTTCATAGTATTTTCAATGTTTATATTTTAGCCGTTAGTTAATTTTGATCGTCTCGTCTA
>DWLS01005233.1:0-12945 GCA_018246255.1 Pachliopta kotzebuea | reverse complement strand
TACCAACAAAATTTCAACGGCTCTGATCTTATCTAAGTGAGATCTGTCTGTATGACAAATGTTCAGTACTAGCTCCTGCACCTTGTAGTTTTCGAGATTGAAAATTGTTGACGGACAGACGGACGTTGTCGTTTAAATAAGGATTAACCTGGTTAGCTACCACACTCATATAAATTTGTCGCCATAATACCATTGATGTATTCCGAACACGAAATGTACTATATTCTGAGATCCACCAGCTTCATTGTCATATCGTCATACGAAATTGATAAAAAAATTACCATCTGTCTAAGGTTTTATTTTATCGTCGAATCGACGAGACGAGCAAGACGCTCACCTGATAGTAAGTGATACGTATGCTTATAACAAAGCGACGCTGGTTAAGATGGTGTAGATAGCACACCACATAGCGATACTCGACTTGAGACAATTAAATCTCGCTACCTCAGTAATTTCACTAGCTTACCCTCCAAACTTGAACACAGTAATGTTTGTATATTACTATTTGGCAGTAGAAATAGGAGCTGCGGTGGTACTTAATTAGACGGACTGTAGCAAGAGAAGTACAAGTAGTAAGATAGGTATTAATTTTTCGGTTACAAAATACTCTATATTAATTTTAGTACATTCATTCGAATTAAAACCAGTGGGTCCAAGGTTTGGGCGTTTTCATGAAATTTACTCGGGTATTTTTAGAAACGTTTACGCGGCACTACGGAACCCGACGGGCGCCGGATTTCAGATCTTTTTATAGAATACTTTTATCTAGAATGTGTGCTGAGCACTCATTTCGGATTCATGTTAAATGTAAACGTCAAAGTGTAGTTGTTTTTTTTTTTATTAGTTTACATGTTCGTGTAATATTTCGTTTAAAGAAATTTTACCAACATGAACAGACTAAAACTTTTAGAAGTTGTCGACTTATTAGCATCACATATCATAGTAAATATATGTACAAGTTAAAATAACTTTGTACGGTACATAGCAGTAGATTACTTTCATTGGTGGTAAGTCTTTGTTGCCGGAGACCATCTGAGTGGGCACGCACCACATTACGCTCATCGCCTTCAAACACAAGGTGTTAAGTCTCGCTACCACAGTAATTTCACTCACTAGCTTACAACGCCCTTCAAACTGGAACATAGTAATATTTGCACAGTACTTTGCCGGTTGCAATAGGAATTGCAGCAGTACCAGAGTTATTTATCAATTTGGTACATCATCCCCTTGCATAAGTGTCAGGAAAACTCTTCCCATTTCACGTAGTTCTACGTGTTGCGATATCCCGGTCGCGAAGTAATTAAATTTAATTCACACACATACAAACACACATACCACAGTACACCAAATAAGTGCACTGCATTCATTCAAATAATTCAAAAGTCCCTTTGACCCGCGCCTCGCAACTCCGCCGCGGGTATTAAAAGCTTTAATACAAATTGTTGGTCGCTTAGCGGGGAAATATAAAACGCGGTCCGGACCGACTCCTTTACCTGGTCTTTGGGATGTATTTTCACCAATACATACATATATTTTTTTATTTTATCCTTGGTAACAATTCTTTCAGAAGTTTCTATGATGACTATTACTTAGGGTAATATCACCTTAATCAGGACCATCAGGACTTTGAGGACGAAAAGTGCTGGAATTAATGACCCTGCACTGGAAAGTGCAGCGTTCGCAGACCTTCCACTAGGTGTACAGACAATATAAAAAGAGTTGCGTGAAGTCATTGGACTCAAACAGCACCGGATCGTATTCTGTGGAGTACTTTACAAGACACCTATGTCCAGCAATGAACGTCTATCGTTTGAAAAGATGATAATGATATTTCATCATCATCATTGAGTTAAGTCAGAGATATTTCTATCTTTTTATAATAATAAATAAAATTCATTGCTTTTTAATATCAATATGGTACTAATAAAGACGACGAAGTGATGGTGAATTGAGGATCTGGCGAAGGTCGTGAGAAGCCGTTGGATGCGGGCATCCCAGGACCATTCAGCTTGGAGATATTTCAAGAAGGCTTATGTTCAGCAGAGAGCGTTACCCAACTGACAATTCAATAATGAAGAAGATGGGTAAACGTGGTCGTAAAGAATAGTTATTACAGCTAATGAACAGCAATATTTTACAGTAGCAATTTGTCATACAATAAGTTGGTCAGACTCTACCGCTATTTAAAGTCTTCTTATGTATTTTCGGAATCGAACCGAGGATCGCGTTATAATTCCAGTTTAGCTACTGCAAAGTATTTAAGTATCCATAACTAATACAATGAGTATAAATTTAATGAGATTATAAGATATGGGTATAGGTGTATGTTAAACCGGATACAGATGTATGAATATAGTCAATAAACAGCACACAGGGTATTCAGAGTGTTCTGATCCGATACCGTAATCCTGGAATCTATTCGGGGGAGCGGCTGACTGACAGCTTGTCACGCAGGGGGGGAGCGAGGGGGAGGGAGACCTCCGGGAGAGGTAATAGCGTGACAGGTTAAGACACGCCCGGGGATCAATCGATAAGCTCCCAAAAGAAAAGATCCAGGTAAGAGTTGCAAAAGAAAAATAATAAAATATTATTTGGTAGCTCCCCTTTTATAATGTAGTGTCGAGCGGGATTGGTTATCGATAACCATCACCTGGTGGCGGGTCTCTGTTACCGGTACACCGCTGTGTTCCCGCGGCATTCTGCAATGCACTGAGGATGATAACAAAGGGGTTTTTAGTAGGTATAAACCCCATAGTTCTGTCTGAAGAGACAGACTCACCAGAAGAAGAGTATCTTAAGAAGATTTCGACTGGGACAAAAAAAGGTAAGTGTTTGTGTGCTGCAGCTCCTATTGCAGCAAAATGCAAACATTAATGTGTTCCAGTTTAAAGAGTGGTGTTAGCCAGTGAAATAACTGCTGTATCGAGAACATCTAAAACAACAGATACGATGCGGTAGTTTTAATTAGTGCTATATTTTCTAGCAGGTTTCACTCGCAATCAGGCGATGTTTTGTGCGTCGAGTAAAGAAATAATAATAATAAAACAGTTGTGTACCGGAAGAGGGTAAGAAATTGAATTGTTATTGTTCGTGGGCCGATTTGTTCGCGTGCGTTGAATGGAGCTGGCTTTAAGCGATATCTTTGTTGTGCGAAAGTTTGCCGCGTCACCGTATCCAATCCTCCAGGGCAAATGGGTTGGCATCGATTCTGCTTAAGTTTCCACGTCGCCGTTATGGAGCGATTTGAGTGGAAAATCTGTTCTCTTGTATCCGAATGGGGGATAAAGAAGTTATATGAGACAACGTCTCGTACAGTTTGTTAAGAGGAGGAGGAAAAAATAATAAGATGGTTTTTATATTGTTATGGTTGATTTCGACCTTCGGAGGATTTGAGCAATTTGTTGGTACTAGCAGACTGGGATAGATGGCGTTGGCGTTCTATTGTGTTAGAAGCCTAGCACTAGCTGTAAATTGTTATGCGAGAGAAGTAAGGAGTAGTAAGTAATGAATGATCTCATTTTTCTACCATAATCACTTCGTTAAAATTATCTATATTGACAATAATTTTGATATCAAATTATTGGATTTTTTTGCATGTAATAACTAACATTTTTTTTATTGAATTAATTGCAACAACAATCTACTCTTTGATAATAACATAACTCAAACTGTTTTTAAAATTTAACAATTTCAAAAGCCTTGTAATATATAAATATTACAAGGCTTATGAAATATTATTTATTATAAAACTTTTATATGTTTATATATCGATAATTTAAAGTATCGACAGCGCGCCCCTCACTACCGCCGGGTGCATTTGGTTGTGCCTCATAAATCAGCTTCCGTCGACGTGAGGCATGTCTTAATACAATTTCGAAGTGAAGTGTTTCATTTATATACAACAACTTATTTATCGACGGGAACGCAGAGGAACTTACTTATTTATTCAAAGAAAAAACTCAATAAGAAACCTCGCACAGACAACTCTGTACATAACGACAATGAAATATAATTATCATCTGTGAGCTGTGAGCAATGAGATGATAATGATGATGATGATGCTCCTACTTACAATAATGCGAGGCTAATTAGGATGACGTACACTGCAACACATTGTGCTCCACCTACACTAAGATATCGACAAATTTTACAGATTGTGTGTGCATCATTATAGTACATAAATCATGGAGACATACGCCCTATCTGTTGCCGGCTTAATACGATCCCCTGAAACGTCTGGGGGTGGTGGTGTGGGGCGGCGTGGTGGTGGTGGTGAGGAGGTGAGGGAGGGTACACGATTTTTTACAATCTCCGCGTAGGCAAAAAGCCGACTCCGCGAACGTGATATTGTTGTGTATTTTCTGGAAGTTTTGATAGGATATTGCTTCCTGCGCCGCCATATCTTATGCTTGAATATTTTCCTTGTCAACTTATACATCGCGCCGCAATCGCGATTTTCATTTCAAAATTTAATATTATATCCGATTAATAAATATAATACATTTTTATTCAAATGTTATTACAAATGAACAATAATCTAAAACCAAATACATATTACTGGTACACGGTACACATACACAAATAACCAAAATATCCTTTGTATTTGAGTATGCTGGTAGAGTACTCTATTTAGGTTTAAGCTCGCCTTTGTTAAAAACTTTATGAATATTATTTTCATTAAATTTCTTTTTTATATAATGTACGTGGACATTAACAAATAAAACAATTGTGTCTGATATTATTAATATTAAATCTAACCATACTTAAGAGTCTGTTCTCTCGTCTCTCGTAATCTCGGTACTTAATACATGTTTTGCGAGACGGTTCGGCCAAATTAATGATTACTTTATTTATAACAAAGTGGTAAATTCATGTGAGATAAAACTACGCTCTGTGAGAGAAGCTAAAACGAGGATCACTAAATGGCTAAACTCTTTATCCTACGATTCAACAGAGAAATTACCAGAAAGTTACGTGTAATATAATATTAGTATGTATAATATTTACTTCTTTGCTATTTATTTATCCTTAGTTTATATGAATGATAACTGTGTTATGTATTATTTGTTAATATATGTTTTTTCTTATATTTTTTGCGTAAATAAAATATGTGTATGTTTACAATAGTTTTAAGTTAAGCAAAATAGGTGCCCATAGCACAGGCTTGCCTAGTGTGGGACTATCGGTTATAAAATGTTTTAAAAAATGTTAAATTTCGTCATAAGAATAAAGTGTAATGTCATTTGGCATTCAGGCCCTTTGAACTTTTTTTTGTGTGGATAGTTTTTAAAAATAAAATAAAACTAGTTAATTGTTAATTGTTAATTCTGCGAACAGAACTTTGACTTGTATGTTATATAAGTGTATATAACGATGAGACGACAGTAAGGATGTTTTTACTACACCACATTACTATTGTCGCCTTATTACTTAAGTAAATTAAATATAGTCTTAATAATTCCAGTAGTTTTAGCGCTTTTCTAATTTGACTACTGTAAAGTTTACACAATAAAATTTTCTGGAAATAGAAGATAGTCTTGAGCTAGTAAATTACTTGCTTAAATTTACGTTAGTATGACATATAATAGAAATCATAAAGGAAAATCAAAATCGATTCCCTGTTACCTGTAAGCCATGCGGATCTGCTCGCCGTTCTTGTACCAGATGAGTTGAGCCGGCGGATTGCCGCCTCTACTCCTGCACACCAGCTCCAAGCTCTGGCCGCGTCTGACTGTCTCACCTTCGGCGTAACCTTCTATATACGGAGCACCGGGAGGATCTGTGAACAATGAACATAATTTTACTATAGAAAAAATGTGAAAACTAGACTTTTCTTCTTTTTTATTTTACGAGTTAAGGCGTTCACTTGATGGTACGACGCTAATTGTGCTCATAATTATAAAGTGGTCTAAGTCATATATTTCTTGTTTCGTGATATTTAATGAGTTGCATTTGAATAAGTAAAAAAATATTTTTCATTATGCGAAATTATAATTTATAATTTTATTAGTCTTAATTAATGGAAATTTACTATGAATATGAAATTTTGATTGAATTGACTTAGACCATTTTCAAAATTAACTGAATGTCCTATAAATGACTTAAAGCAATAAAGAACTTTGAGTTTTATTTGAAACAATAATTTGAAATAATACGTGAACATTTATTAATTATTTTTAAACAGTAATATATTTTTAACATTAATACGAGTATTTAAGATTTTTAAAATGTTCCTGAAAAACTGGAAGGATATACGTACGGTAGTAAACTCATAATATCTTTATGTTTTTCTTCCGATACTGGTCTAATGGTGGGTGTATAATGGAAGTAATTTAATATTTCCGTAATTATATTATTCATTTAAATTTTTGACTTAGACCACTTTCATAATTAACACTAAATGTATTCCATATAATGTTGAAATTACAACCACTATCTAATGGTTCATTTTTGACAATTTCGTAAAAATTACATTGAATAAATTTAGTTTAAAATAACGTGGTATGAAATAACTGATAAACTAATTTTTTTTAAATTTTGACTTATATCACTTTCATAATTATGGGCACAATTAAGATGGTATACATAAGACCACATTGCGTTCATCGCTTTGAGACATAAACTGTCAAGTCTCGTTACTCCAGTAATTTCACTAACGTACAGCATCCTTCAAACAGGAACACAGTAATGTTGCGCATTACTAATTCGCAGTAGAGATAGGAGCTGCGGTACTTAACTAAACGGTCTCTTACCACCATACAATTGTCGCTTGATTCTGCTGCAAAGAAAGATCATACACTAATAGCTAGAGCGTAATCTGGGTAAAAAGATAAATAGATATCATCGACTCTGCCGTTATTCAACTCAACAATTTTACTGGTGGTAAATCTCTGTTGTTACAGACCGTGTAGGTAGGTAACACCGCAGCTCCTACTTCTACCGCGAAATAGTAATTTACAAACATTACTGTGTTCCGGTTTGAAGGGTGATATATGATAGTGAAGTTACTGGGGCAATGAGACGTAACAACTCATCTCTCAAAGCGATGAGCCTAATGTGGTCCTGTGTATACCATCTTAACCAGCGCAGCTTTTTTATGGTCAAGCGTAACAGTTACCTCCATGAAGGATTTGTTAGTCCCGTAGCAACATCAAATAAAAATAAACTCAAGTTATTCAAGCTAAGTTGTCAAATGAAACGTCTCCCATCTTCTTTCTATACAAATATCTAAAGCAATTAACTCTCTACATGAAAATAATTACTTCCTTCGCGACTCGCGAAAAGGTCAAATTTTCAATTGCTCAAAATTAAAAATTAATCTCATTCAAGTCTTACAATTTTTTGTAAGAGTACCGGCTTTCAACTCACTCCGGGGTCCCATGCTCAATTAGCAAGGTCAAACGCAGAACCTTTTCATAATACACCTTTCAATGGGGACCGAATGAGTAAATGACGGATTTTTTGTAGGTTAATAAACTTAAACTTGCCTTTTATAACTTAAAACATAGCTTAATTTATTTCGATAAATTCTAGTTATAACTACATGAGCGAGGAGACTTAACATATGATGTGTTAAGGCGACGAGCGCAATGTGGTACTGTTTATTATAATTCCAGGTGAATGTCTAGCTGATCTCAACACTTTCCACTAATATCTTCCCTATCTTGGCGTGCGTCTGTGCAGAATGGGATGTCGCTATGCCAACTTAATTAACGGACGCTTCCATTTATGACGTTATCCGCCGTAGCTCCTATTGCAACCGAAAAATATTACTGTGTTGCAGTTGCAGGTCACGAGCGCAATGTGGTGCTATGTTTATTATATGACCAGATGATTGTCTTGCTCATCTTAACACTTGCCTAATAAAACGGTGGTAGGTCTCTGTTGTAAGCTTCTATTGCAACGGTCAAACAGAAGTGTTGCTGTGTTCTGGTATTTACTGCTGGTATGCCACTGTAGCTATAGACTGTCTAGGTAGGTACCGTCGCTGCTTCTATTATTACTCTCAAATAGTAATGTGCAAATATTACTGTATTTACTGAAGGATGTTGTATGATAGTGAAATTACTGCGGTAACGGGATGTAACATCTAATGTCTCAAGGCAAGCGCAATGTGGTGTTTTGTATACCTTCCTAACGAGCGTCATGTTATGGGCAGACGTATCACTTACTATCAGGTGAACGACCTGCTCGTTTGGTAACTAAAAAAAAAAAAATTGTTATCACCTATTCTGAATAATATCGATAGTAAATTTTGCAACCGGTGTTATTGTACTCTCCTCACCGGTTATCGGTTATCGAATTTCAATACCATTGTAATTGTAAACTGTCGCGGCAATTTGAGGAATTAAACTTCTTCCTCTCCCCTTAAGTATTTGCCGGGATCCCCCTTTGAGGGAATCGCGGAAAAGATATTTGTTTAACTTCTGTCTTTGATGATTTTTTTTCTTCCGCTTTCCATTTTTCAGCTGTTCCGGCGATTGTATTTTTCAAGTTTCACATTTCCCGGCCGCGCCCCGCCGCCGGCCCCGCTTTGAATCTTGCGTATAGACAATGAGACTAACAAAAGCTCCGTTTTCGAAACTAACTTCGTTACTTTGTTACTTCGACTCAACAAGTCAAACGGCTTTAACTTAATGCTGCGTACTTTGTAACAGTTTTTTTTTTTCAGTTTTCAAGACGTTCACCTGTAGGTAAGTGATACGTTTTAACTCTCGGGCTACCAAGAATAGGACTAAGGTAAACCGTGCCTGTCGTAAAAGGCGACTAAAAGGGTGTTTGGATTCGCGGGCTTTGAGGGTGGTTATTGAGTGAGTCCGGGGTAAGTACGAAATGGTCTCGTATTTTGTTGTAGTACATTGTAGGTGCTGGGGAGAGTAACTGCTCTACCTGGGACGTGCTAACAGTGGAGGGAGGCACCGGTGAGTTCCGTAGATGTCGATGCTTACCTCAATGCACAAAGGATGAGCACAGAGGGTGAAAATCCTACATAACCCTAACTTTCCCACATAAGCGGGGTATCTTTAGGAAATTTCCCCCGCGACAAAAAAAAGAACGTGATACCTTTGCCTATAACGATTAATAGTTATTGATTATATCATCATCAGCCGATAGACGCCTTCTGTTAGACATAGGTCTCCCCTAAAGATCTCCATTCCGACCAGTCCTGCGCTGTCTGCATCCAGCGGATTCCCGCGACCTTCATTAGATCGTCTTTTCACCTAGTGGAGTGCCTTACAGCACTGTTTACCGTATACGTTATATATATTATAAAGTTTGCACTCTATTGATATAGTACAATATATATTTATAGTAAACCTATAATAAATATGATATTTTTTGATTCGAAGAGACGACCTGATGATTAGTGACACGCTTGCTTATAACAACGCGGCGCTAATTAAGACGGTATACACAATACCACATTGCGCTCGTATCTTTGACATGTAAGGTGTTAAGTCTTGTAACCCCAGTAATTTCACTAACATACAGCACCCTTCAAACCGAAACATAGTAGTGTTTGCATATTACTATTAGTCGGTAGAAAAAAGAGCTGCGGTACCTACCTAGACGGTCCCCGATAAAGCCAGGCCTAGCCTTGTAAGTAATTAAGTACAACCCACCCCTTTTTCAACACCCATCATAATGAGTACATAACGAATTTACTTTTTTACAATTGACCGCCCCTAATATCTGGCCACCCTAGGCCTGTGCCCCCTTGGCAAATCCGCGACTAGATAACGGCGACCTAACACCAGTAAATATATACCACATAGCATACGCGCTAAACGAAGTCTACACAGGTATATACTCTTCAAAAACGACGAGGGTGAAATTCCTGAGAGTGGAGAGACCTCGAGAGGAGAGACTCGAGATCAAGAATCCCTATCTCCCAGCCAAACACCTTTATCCTCGCCCATACGCAAAAGGTGAAGCCCTGAAGACCCAATGGTACGGAGACGGCGAGGGATCCCGGGTCCTGACAATCCACGAGGCGCAAGGACTATCATACCCAGCGGTGATCATAGTTCGAGTACAGGACGAAACCCTGAAGCTCCACGAAAGAATCCAGCATGCGATCGTGGCGGTGTCAAGACACACCAACAGTTGCACTTATTACACAGACAAATGTAATGACGCGATAGGCCGCATCATCGTTAAAGCTAGGGCCGCGACGGAGAAGAGGATTCGGGAGTACAACCTCCGAATGGCTATACAGAACGGTGATGCGACCGTCGCCGAACGAATATCCAAAATTATGAACGCGCGAGCTAATGTATAATTACCAAGCAATTGTACATTTTTATAGAAAATTAATAAATTAAAGAAAGAACATAAGAGTACGGACCCAGAGTCTGTAGAGAAATATATATATATATATATATACACAAGAAATAGTCTTGTCGTCTAGCGACTTAACATGTTTCGTTTCGTTACTCCAATAAGATTACTTGCTACAGCGCTCTCATATTTGGCAACTGCAATAGGAGTATAGGTACCTACCTAGCCGCTACCTACCCACCAGTACAGATATTCAGAGAACTTGTTAATCTTATAGAAACAAAATATCATTATGAGCACAGTTACAAGGAAACTCGTGTTCGAATAGTTTTTGTCCTCCACTCGTTCCCTCCCTCCCTTTGTCTCGGCACTCTCGCCCTCTTCCGTGTTAAGTGTCGTATTAGCGCCATTTCCCCTCCTCACATACAATGCCGCTGTGTATTTGTATTAATTTATCTTTTACGTAACTCGAGCGACGTAAATATAATAAGAGCCCCGCAGTACGTTGTGTAGTGTATGTTAGTAATTAAACGGGCATTGTTTCGCGGAGCTGCGGCGAGAGCCGCGGCCGCATTCACACCGCACTGTAACACAGCAAATTTAAAACTATGCATCGTGGTTTTATCTTTTTTTTATCGTGTAGAACGTTCAGTGTATTATAAGTGAAACGTTTGTATGTAACCATAACAATGAAGGACAATGAGTACATACGAAGCGCTTATCCCTCATCATTACAGACCCAGTAATTTAGTCCAGCATTTTACTAAGTATAATATAACATATAAATAACTTTTCTGAAATGTATATGTATAATGAACTTTGTTTTTTCGTTTCATCACAGCATATGGGGATCGTTTATAAAAAGAAACTTGTTCAAGTTAGTACTGAATGAAAACAGTTGGAAAAACTTGTTCTGTTACTTATAAAATTTCTTAACATAAAAACTTTGAATAAGACTCCTACAAATTTACGATAGTAATACTATTTTATGTCGAGTTTTTTTTTTTATAAACTACACATGTGTACTTGCAGCAGTTACACTTCGGTGTTAAGTAATCAAGTTATGTCCGCTTCCTCTTACGTAGTTCGAGGCGCTACTGTTTGCTCGCGAGAGAATTTCGTTGTGATTGAGGATTCACCCTCTTTGTTATGGGACCTCTTGCCAACTATGGGAGTACCACATATCGATTACAAAATACTTATCCTTTAGTAAGTAACGTATTAAGTAAGCTGTTTCATGAACACAACAAAATAAAAACATTTATAAATTAAAGTAAATAAATCATCATTTTTGTACTGACGGTGATGAGGTTAAAAAACTATAGTAGAGAGATCTTAACTTGGTAGTAAGTGATATGCTTAAGTGATGTTATAATAATACACTTTTTTTTTTTTTTACTTATGTATAGGTTAATGCTTGACCACTATCCCACCTGGTATTAAGTGAAGATGTGATCGATGATGGTAAAGCGCATTAACCTAGCAAGTGCCTATAATAAATACACTCATATTAAGCCTAATACACTCATATTAAGTCTTATGCCACAGATTATACTATATATATCGACCGGACAACTACAGTGGTATTTACAATAAGTCTCCTTTGAGTCGTAATAGCTTAGTGGTTTGGACGTCGGCCTTACGTTCCAAAGTTACCGGGTTTGAATCCTACCTGCACGAATAAATTTTTCAATTTATATGCAGTTAGTATAACACCAACTAAAATCGTGTGGGTATATAATCATTGAAAAAAATTAGTCTCGAATATCACAGAGATATTCTGCATTAAGATTTAACTTCTCATTTTTTTCATTCAACGAATCGATCAAGGCGTTCACCTGATAGTAAGTGATACACTTGCCCATAACATGGAGCGGGTTAATATGGTATACACAGCACCATCTTAAGGGTAGGCAACGCACTGGCGTCGCTGGTGACCGTGGGCGGCGGTGAATCACTTACCATCAGGGGACCCGTCTTGCTCGTTTGCCTCTTAGATGTTATAAAAAAAAAACCATATTGCGCTTGTCGCTATTAGATATACAGTGTCTCGTTACCCCAGTAATTTCACTAGCATACAGCACTTCAGTAAACACAGTAATGTTCGCACGTTACTATTTGGCGGTAGAAATAGGAGCTGCGGCGGTAGTTTCAGTTATTGCTCATGTGGTGTGGTGGTGAAGTTTATACGTAGGCTTCAAACTGACGAAGTAATCGATTCTAATACATGCACGCGGGTCTTCCCCCACTCGAGTTTATGCTTGCCGGTGAAATTTGTAATATGCAAATTCGGCTCCAACCCGCACTCACTGCTGAGGGAAAACATCTTGACGACAGCGACACTTCTTCCAGCAGCCTGCCAGCAGTCTGCCGGCCGCCTGCTGCCTCGTGCGTTTAAGTGCACATTGAATTATACGCGAACATACTTACACACTACACAACAGAGCTTTCACACGAACATGTTTATAACAAAATATTGAATGTTAAAAGTTTGTTTATTAAGTTTACTTATTTACGAGTTATAAACAGCATTATTTCTTTCGCACATATTATTGTTTGTCGTTTATAAATAACAAGTGGCCCATACAAAATTGTGAAACTTTGTGCACCCACAACTCGACAACCCGACCACATACCAACAAAACTCCAACGGCTCTGATCTTA